>JARQZJ010000013.1:1542500-1632500 GCA_030704895.1 Henosepilachna vigintioctopunctata
TTGAATATTTATATACTTTTAATTGAAGTTAAGTAATTGAGTGTTGTAAATATAAGTGAATGTAAATCCATTAAAACTTTCTGTAATCGCTCTTTTATTCACACACAAAATTTCACTTCGCTAAAGTCAATTGTTTCGGAGATGTTATCGTTTTTTGTGGACTCTCCAATTTCTGAAAAATCGATATATCTCAGAGACTATAGTTTTTAGGTATATGACATATTGAAGAAAGTATATCCTATTTTTTACGTAAAACCCAAAAACGTAGTCAAATACAGGGCGTTCCATAAGAAAAAACATAACTTTGGTATGTCACACATTTCTGGAACACCCTGTATGTATCAAATTATTTTTGGAATGTACCCTTGATGAATCCCCACATGACTGCGTTGTCGTATTATTTTAAAAATTAACCGTTTCGTAATAAGAGACCATCGCGTCCACCTTGACTCACCCTGTGGGAAAAAGGGCGTAATATATATATATATATATATATATATATATATATATATATATATTCTATATACCTACGGGTATAGAAGATATGTGAAATTTCGATGCTTGGTGTGTCTGTAAACTGAGAGAGGTGTTTTCTACTGATTTCTATAGATGGAATTGGAGAGTATTCATTACTCTACGGTCTTCCACTTGGAGTCACAAGAAGATGCTTGGAGGTCCAAATCGTTGCCTCACTTCGATGGACGTGGTGCGACTGACGAGTTCCTTGCAGAACGAAACATATATGTCTCGCACTTCCATCAGGTGTGGCATCGATTTCAATATTTCTCTAACATTTATCCCTTGAAGGATAATGGAGACATCACATCGTACACGTTCACATATCTAGCTCTACTATAACATTCTCTTGATTAATTTCAATTTTTCAAATGAATGTTCTAGTGTTCATTTTCTTATATATATATATATATATATATATATATATATATATATATATATATATATATATATATATATATATATATATATATACTCAAACATATTTTACTCACCTGCTAAAGAATAAAGTGTTGGAAACCAATCCGTGATGTGCATCAACTCATCGTGAACATAATTTTTTTTCTCCAACAATGGACTATATAAAACTGCAGCGTTTCTGATGCCCCCTTCATGATGTGAGTACTTTTCCTTAAGAATATAAACTCAATGAAATAATTGTTACACTTGTTGAGTTATTGAGCAGAAGTAAGTTAGTGCTATTGATATTAGACGAAATTTCATTTAATCTATTAATTAATTCGGTATAGTATTCGATATTTCAACCCAATATCCGAATTTGTCATGACTGGATCACATATTTGAGAAATCTCACATGTCCATTAAGTTTAAGTTTCGAAAAAACCGAATAGAAGTGTTTTATAAAATGATGTGTAATGTGTTATATGCGAATCAAGTTTGTTCATCAAATAAATACAAAAATAGGATTAACAAGTTACGCCACTCTAAGTAAGTCGTGCCTACTTAACTATTTTAAGTTTATTTCCGCAGATGTCCCGCTTAAGAAAAAAATTAATGGTCGCGTTATTCATATACAAGTCGAGTTTTGTTCAATTTGAAGTGTTATTTAATGCTCTGAGAAAAGATGCATTGCACCCAATAACAAACTATAATTTTGTCGTAAGAAGTTATCATATATCAGTCAGTCATTCTCAAACTTGAAAACGAATGCCTTAGGGCTCTGGCTTGATGGAAATTTCGAGAAAGCTAATGTACAAACAATATAAAATATTTGGCGAATTGAGATAATTTCGCATGGACATCTGCGGAAATTTTTTTAGTGTTTCATTATACAGACTTACACGAAATGAAAAAGCACCAAATTTAAAATGGTGAAGTGGGCACGACTTCTGAGTACTATTTTTGTGTTTTTGGCTGAACAGATTTGATTCGGAATATCGGCTCTTATTTACAGAAGTGGAACTCAGTACATCATTCATTGATAATTATTTCCGTAGTCAAGATAGCTTTCATCACTACAACACTCAACTCTGTTTTATCACTTGTTCATATAAGGTTTATAAGAAAAAATCTCTCTCTCTCTCTCGCCAGGTGCGTTACTTCCAGGCCGACACGTAACGTACTCAATATTTGAGAAAACTTTGTTAGATGAGGATTGTTGGTACGAAAGTGCTAGAATAAGTTGACCCATTGATTCCTGGTAAAAAAATTCTCGGAATTCTAGGCAGAGTTTTTCACATGACCGCAAAATTGGAAATAAGTGAACACTCGTCAGACTTCCGAATTTTAGCTGCTGTTATAAAATCTTTGCGTGATCCAGTAAATCCAGGACGTTCTGTAGTTCATACGTGGGCACTTCTGTTCAATTTGTGCATTCAAATACTTTCTCAATTTTCGAATTCTGCTGGTCAACGGAGCTTCTTTTTCTCAGATGTCGGATGATTTCAAGAAGAAAAATCGTATTATCTTCAAGTGCCAGGTTATCTCAGCGTTGATTAACTTCCTTCGTTGACTTTATGGCCGAGTCATTTTGCTTTCGATTTTAAACGAAACTTTTTGAGAGGTCGTACTTTTGTGTGCGTAGATACGAGTAAAGTAACAACAAATTTGAGTTGACAGTTTCGAAAATGCCTTTAAAATAGTTGGGCCTTTGCCGATACTCAGAAACTAGTTATCTAAAAGCTGAATTTTTGAATAATTCTCCTAAACGTGGGCATCAATTCAAGCCACATTGTTTCACTGTAGACCAGCAGTTTGTGATACTCTGCCCCGGTAGAACCACGATACACTTTCAAAGCTTCAACTCGAACAATGTATATATATATATATATATATATATATATATATATATATATATATATATATATATATATATATATATATATATATATAGAACAGAGAGATAATTTCCACTGTGATGCATTCGAAATCAACAGGAAGGTAATTAGCGGCAGTTGTGATAATGTTTTAGGGTATGTGGGTTCTTCATGCAATTCGAATAAGCTATCTGCCGAAAAATTCAATTGATGAGTTGAATTCTGAATAAAGTTGAATTTGGGAAAGATATTTTAAATAATCGTATCGCTTGTTTGAAAAAGCACAATTATATCGACCTTTCTGGGTACACCGGGATAGACTGGCTGGAGGAGGAACTGAGGCCTGAAGCGAGAAGCATGTTCACGCTATATATATAACGCTCAATTTATACTGAAATCAAGGTATTATATTGAATGCTAAACTTACTCCTCTCAATGGAAAGTTTGAGCCGGCATTCTTGAATCGTCCGTTAATTTGTGCTCCGTTGTCAGCCATGAAAACAACAACGGAATTTTGGAGCATATTGCGTTGCTGCAATTTTTCCACTATTTTTCCCACAGAATGATCAAGATGGCGCACAGCATCTGAAATAATTTTTTTCATAGACAAAATTCATCATTTATCTATCCTACCTTACAAATAGCCACTCAATAATTCATTGCCACATTACTTATTGAACTATTAATTCACAAAATTTACATTCAATAAACGCGAATAGCGAATGCGACAGAATATTCCTCACCATTATTACAAAATACATATTTATGCTCAATTACTATTATTATTATGATCCAGAATTCTAAGCCTTACGGCTTTTATACTCCCTCACAGGGAAACTTTCACTCATTCCAGATATAGCAGAGGGATTAAGCTCTGTAAGAGCCCTCTCAAAATTATAAGGTCAATAGCAGCGGTCTCCATGGCTGCAATCGTCGCAGCCAACGTCGGAGACTTTTGTGGCATTCATTTACAAGTTATCCTAAAAACTTCCTGACATTCCTTGTTGTGACAATTAGCACCGATTTCTGTGATTCCTTATAGGCATGTTCGTCCAGTACTAGTTCTCCTATGATTTTCAGGAGAGTATACCAGTGGATCCCAAGATAATTGAAACAGTCTTAACTAAGTTCACTTGTCATTGCTTCTGCCCTCGCACTCCAAGTTCTCGATATTAAGAGATTTTCTCGGCATATTTATCAATTACGTTGCCTACATTTGTTGCCCTGCCCGCATTTGAATTGGCCATCTCAGTATATGTAGTTTCATTCGCTTTTTGTCAAACAGGACCACTTTAGGCCTATTGTGGCCACCTGTTCAATCATTCAAGATGGTGTGATGTCAGTAGACTGTAAACTGGCCATTCTCCAATATTTATCAGTATAATTATTTTTTTTTAATTCAGTGGACCTTTAGTTTAACGCCGGTTCCGAACAGCCAATTGGCTTGTTATCAATGTACATTTCTCAGCATATATCATTATTTAAATTTCTCAAATCATAGACAAACAAAAACACCCATGCCTTCAGCGGGGCTCGAACCCGAGTTCTACCGCACCATAGTCAAGTCAAGTCAACAATCTTTATTTACAAATTATTTACAAAGGCAATACAAACACATATAAAATATATAAAGGATAATTATACTATTACACATGTTTTTATACGTTAGTCATTATATTTACAATTCCTGCTTTAAACAAAAGCTTATAATGTAACTTATCTTATGGTGTAGCTCATTAGAGCCTTGCACAAATTGGTCTATTTTCGATTAATGGTTTTGTAACAAATTTACATAGTGTATTTACAGGAAAATAATCTTTAAAAACCTGCTTGAGAGAATTGGGATATAATGTTATTAGTTTATTTTTTATTAGATGTGGAAGTTTAATCTAATATTTTGTCAAATATTGGAAGATTTTGATAGGGCAATGTGTGTCTATGTTCGGAGTCAATATTGTTAAATCTAACTCGGGTTATATTTTCTGCAATAGAATTGGCGTTCAACTGATTTTCATAAAAGTTGTTTGATATTCGATTTATATGGTCACGAATTGTAGCTACTCCCGCCAGGTCATGAAGTTCACTAATACGAGTGTATAAATTTTTGTTAGTAATTAATCTAAACATTTTATTTTGGAAAGATTGTAACGGCCTAAGGGGCCAAGGTTTAAGATGGCACCAGGCTGGTGATGCGTACGTTATGATTGCCCTGATTATGGATGTATATAACAATCTTTTATTCTTCGAGTTTAGCTCTTCTTGTTCATTAGAGAATACAGTGACCTATTTACCCCATACGCTTTGCCATGAGAATTTGATATGTGTTTCTTGAAATTGAGTCTTTTATCTAACTCAATTTCAAGATATTTGACTGAATCTTTTGGTCTGATGATATGACTATTTACTTTTAAGGGCGTAATTATTTTATTATTAGTCGACTTTTTACTAAAAACTATTTGTTCCGTTTTTTCTTCATTCATTTTATTTCTCCATTTTTTGTATTAATCCTGTATTTCAAGTAAATGATAACGTAACAGAAAATTAGAAGCTTGCGCATGATGTGAATGTGTGTGAACAGCAGTATCATCTGCAAAAAGAGCAATTTTGGTGTTAGGATATTCTGGAAAGTCTTGAATGAATATGTTGAACAGTGTGGGTCCCAGTACTGATCCCTGTGGTACTCCAGCTCCAATTTTTTTGAGATTGGAGAAGGATTCAGCGATCTTCACTGAAAAGTTCTATTTGTCAAATAAGAAAATACTAGTTTGATTATATAGTGCGGAAATTTGAGGTTTATCATTTTATACATCAGACCTTCGACCCACACTCTATCGAATGCTTTTTCTATGTCAAGGAGAATCATAACAGTGTTCTTTTTTAAATTGAAATTTTGGATTATATTAGTAACAATTCTAGTTATTTGCTGTACAGTATTGTGTTCATCCTTGACACCGAATTGATAAGTGTCCAGCATGTTGATTTTCTTAATTATTTTTTTAAGGCGATCCAAAATTATTTTTTCTGTTAATTTACTGACCATCGACAGCAGACTTATTGGACGATAATTTTTTGGATACTTCAGATCTTTACCTGTTTTGGGTATTGGAAGAACTATAGTTTTTTTCCAACAGTTTGGCCAATGTTGAAATTTAAAAATTGCGTTAATGATATACATTAGTTGTACTTTGACTTTTTTACTCAGGTTTTTAATAAGTTTGTTGTCGATTCCATCATAACCTGGCGCTTTGTTATTGGGGAGTTTTTTGATGAATTTCGAAAGTTCTGTTGGATTTGTAAACATGAATTTACTGTCCTTATCTTTTAGGTGATACTCATTCCCAACGAATTCGCGCACTGAATTTCTCATGTCTTTTTGGACCTCATCGTCATTTGCACCAATGTCTTTCATGTTTCAATAACTTTCATTATTGTTTTGAATCGGTTAAAAAACTGAAATCTTTTCATCCTAAGATCCTACTGCTTTATTCTACACGAATATATATTTTTTATGAATCTCAGTTTGAGTGAAGTAGACAAAGTAGTAATAATTGTTTGCGTTTCAGAAATAAGCAGCAATTGCTTGTAATTAAGTTGGACGTAATTACATGAATTGTAGTTATTTATTTTTTTAACTAATTACACGTCGTTCGGCTGGAAATGATGAGAAGAGTGAGGAAAAATATGGTTGCCAAAATAATCCCAGAAAATGGCCGCAAGTAGATATGGCAAGTGCAAACCTCGTAACCTCTAACGTCGCGGCAATAAATTATATTATTGTAAATTATTTTCAGGCCTATGTTCTTTTGAAGAACTCTGATCTAAAATTGAAGTTTAATATGTATTTAACTGTATACGATAACTCATCGCAAGTAGAGTTTGGCACTATTCTAATGAGTCAAAGAGAAAAGATGCTCCGATCGTTGTGTGCACAAAACAAGAACATCATGTATTGTAGCTGAAAAAACAGATAACTGTAAATGATTTACAATAATATGATTTTTAGTCTCAATTTAACACCTGGCAACCCTAAACTTCTACTGTAGGCTATTTTTCAACGGGAAACCATTTTTTCATTCTTTATATCACTTTCTTCAAGATGAATTGAAATTGATTTCAAAAAACATATATCTACAACTTATATGGAGATATTAAATACAGATAATTGATTAATTGAATACAGGTAATTGCAGCTCATTTTTGATGGATAAACCTTAGCTATGAGTTTGCATTATCCGTGAACATTTTTTTGAATTAAGTAGGTATGTACTCGCAAGTTTCGAATATTATGACGGGCTACACAGAATTCAAATAAATAATCTGCTTTATATTTGTAACGCCAAATTCCCTCACCTAGATATCTCCTTCTTTGTAAGTCTTCTACATAACTGTACGTGTTGTTCATTTCTTGCTCGTCGTAACCTTCAACTAGTCCATCTTTTCCGGTGTGTGGGGCAAGGTGAGTGATCATCAAAAACATCGGTGTATCAATGTTTTGTTGGTCGATCACATCGAGTGCCTTTTCAGTGAAAAGATGTGTGGCGTATTTGCCCTTATCCATCCAAGCATCTTTGAAATTCTCCTTCATATCGTATCCATTATAAGTCTGAAACATGTATGAATAGTCATTTTACATAACCTATAAACATATAGGTTATGTTGCCGTTAACATCCTTTGATTAGTGATTCCCTGAGAGTTTTATATGAAATATTTCGATGGGAGTGTAATGATTGATTATATATATATATATATATATATATATATATATATATATATATATATATATATATATATATATATATATATATATTTACTGTGGAATTAAAACTTTCCGAAGAATCACCGTACTCGTTGAAAGATACCGCGCAATTGCTTCATCCCTTCAAGAATCTTCAGTAATATATCTTCGAATAATCTAATTCCGATTGTTTTTTCAGACGTCCCCAGGTCTTATTTTCAGAGTGAAGAGAACATTCATTCGTGAACTAATCACGTAAGGTCCCCTATTGAAGGAACTCATGAACTCCCGAGAATTCTAGATCGCGACACTTTCTCGTAACAAGATCACTGAGAGTATGTAGAGGGTGTGTATATATTTCGGTCAAACACCTCTGAACTTTGTCTGGAGATAATATAAGAATGGTCCCCTGTCTTATCGCTCCAAATCACACCCTACCGAGCGTGATATTTCAATGACGATGATAACGAATTCGATGATTTTTCGGAACAAACTCAATATTTACTGACCTCAATATTCACTGTTGAAAGTGATAGATTGTGTTTTCGGTGTCAGCATTTGTGTAGAGAGCCCCTCGAGAGTTTTATTTGAAATATTCGATATTTCAATTGAGAGTCTCAGTATTGAGTAACTATGGGGCATTCATGAATATATTCTTACATTTGTGTACAGACAATAGATTGCTGTTCAACATGAAAACGATTCAGAGTAGGTATATTTTTTTGTACTGATAAAACAAGAATTTTGTTTTAAAATTCGCCGAAAAAGTTAATAAATTTTGTTGGCATCGTGATGAAACGAGGCCTGACAAGGTTTTGTATTTTTCATTTGCTCTCGGACAGCAAGTACATTCCAATATCCTAAGATACTATACTATTCGACTTTTCAGTCTATCATGTGGTATGAGTTTTTTTTTTGGAGTATCTCTACATATGGAAAGAATTTTCGTAATGATAAAGTGGACTTTATGAAAAATATCCGAGCTTCAGTGCAGGCAATCATGTAGATAGTACCCTAGGAAGTACTCATTCATAGATAATGTGTGAGAACTGTATTTTTACCGTCTACGTATTTTCGTTCCATCTCATTATCATGAAGAGCTGAAGAATGAGAAAACCACCTGGACGATATTTCTACATTTAAAACCTTTACGAAGAAGGGACTCATAAAAATTTCCTCTCAAAATTTATAAAAATGTTTTTTTCAAAACGAGAAGCAGTGCTTCTTTGTATCAAATTTTGAAATTTCTTTATGGTTTCTTTTGACTCGACTTTATTTCGCTGTTGCATTGCTTCTTTTTGTAATCCAGGATTGATTTTCGAGTTGCATTTTTTTTGGCGTCGATAGATAACTCAGTATCTTGATAGTCAAAAGGAAGCAAAATACAGCAGAAGTACTCTCAAAAGAGAAATGGGGAGCACAACGAGAGAATGTGCGTGGAAATCACCTGTGAATATTTTCGAACAAAGCATCCCAAAGAATGGATCATGGATCAGGTCACTTCTAAATCACTTTAAAGTGCACAACCAGATTGATTTACCAGTCTAAGAACTTTAGGATAGAAGGTACTGTACAAGAGCTAGATACAAGAGGTAAATCCAACAGTTCTGAAAAGTATTTGGAGCATGGAAGAAGACCACTTATTTTTCGTATTACGTTTTGTATATGCTCATTCCACTTGAATTTTCATTAATATTCACACCTACATATTCGATTGAGACGGTATATGCGATGTGAAGTTTCTGATATAAATCTAGTGTGCTGTAAGTTTGACGAGAAAACATGAATTATCACAAGAACCTTAAAACCATTTGAACAGTATCACAAGAAAACATGAATTTTGTTTTCCTCTGATTCATAAGTTTGGGTCGAACCTTTCTTTAACAGCCTTTAGTGTTAGTAGCACTATAGTAGGTGATGAAGCACTATAATAGGTATTCAAGCAAAATGAATATTTTGCACATATTTTCAACGTTCCCATATATTTCACATTTCAAGCATATTTCCACAATAAATAACACAACTTTTCAGTTATATGATTTTTATTGGACAGTGTTTTCAATTTTATTTCAGAAAAGTTTTTCTTTCAGCATCGTCAATCCTTTGCTGGCAATAATTCTTCAGAAGAGTGTTTGTCGCACAATATATTTATAGATAAAAAAGCAAAATTAACACACTTGACTTAAGTTCCACTGATTATATTGAATACTCCACATACGTTTCGGATGGATAACCCATTATCAAGAGTATACAATATTACTGATAAAATGAAAAATTAACACACTTGACCTAAGTTTCACTTAATATATTAAAAACTCTACATAGAGTATATATCTATCAAGAGTATATAATGAAACATATTCGGTGATTCGGAAACGAAACATATTCGGTGATTTTTTTAACGTTGTTTTTTTTAAAATCGAATGAAACACTCAATTTGCATCAATTTCCGTCAAAATTCAAAATTTTCATTGAAATTGATAACTTCGCTATTGACATTTTAAAGATAACTTCATGAAAATTCTGTACGCGGCTCCGTATCAAATAGTCCATTCACAAGATCCAATTTTGCGTCACTTTTTCGAGCATTTCGGCCAGTATTCTACGAATTACGCGTGTTATGTTATCCTGTAAGGCTTCAATCGTTTTCGGCTTGTCCACATACACTAACAACTTCACATAACCCCACAAGAATTAATCCAGAGGCGTCAAATCGCATGATCTTGGCGGCCACTTCACAGGACGATTTCGAGAGATAAGCTGCTCACCAAATTTATCCTTCAAAATGTCTATTGTTTCACGAGCTGTGTGGCATGTCGCACTGTCTTGATGAAACCACGATAACGACTCGATCAACCAAGTTCAACTCGGCCAACTGGGACAAAAACAAGTTGCGTCTCATTGCTCGATATCGTTCGCCGTTGACGGTAACGTTTCTTCCACGGTCGTCTTTGAAGAGAAATGGACCGATGATGCCAGCAGCCAATACACCACACTAAACTGTCGTTTTTTCCGGATGCATCGGTAATTCTTATATGGCATGTGGCTGTTCATCACTCCAGATGCGACAGTTTTGTTCATTTACATATCCTTTAAGCCAGAAATGAGCCTCATCGCTAAACACAATTTTTCGATAAAACAGCGGATTTTCATTAAGCTGTTCGTTTTAATACCCATTCACCAAAAATTAGACGTTGTGGTAGGTCATTCGGCTTCAATTCTTGCAGAGGTTGAATTTTATAGGCTTTCGAATCCAAATCAACAGGTAAAATTTTCTATGTGGTTGAGTAACGCATATCCAAATGCTGAGAACGGCGACGAATTGACATTTTACTATCCCCATTAACACTGTACGCTACGGCTGCAATATTCTCTTCAGCACGCACTGTACGCATGCGAGACAGGTTTAATGTCCAACAAAGTAAACTTGGTGCAAAATTTGGTGATAACAGCACGAATTGTTGATTTACCAGGTCGATTATGACGACCATAATATGGTCGTAAAAAGCGATACACATTTTTCACAGAGCACGAATTTAGATAGTGAATTTCAACAATTTGCAGTTGCTGCTCGTTCGTAAGTCTTTCTACGATGAAATGGCAGAGTGTTCTGAAAAGTTTTCATTTCGACAGATGACGTTTGGATGGCATTACCAACCAGTGCCGCCAACCTGAAGAACTTAACTATTAAAGAATCACCCGTTATGTGGAGTTTTTGATTTATTTAGGAAACTTAAGCCAAGTGTGTTAATTGTTGTTCTGTCAAGAGATGAGCGAAACCTTCGTGTCACATATTTATAAGTGAAATAAATATGTCAGCATGATGAAACTGGCAATTGTTGATCAGTTTTGAATAATTTTTCGTCATATTTCGCCAAGTTTCATCTGCTAACTTGCCGAAAAACGTTTTTCCATCAGAAAATATTCCTCATTTTTCTATAAAAAATTTATTGAACCACCCATACGTACGGGTTACTATGTAATTATTGTTTTACTAAGTTTGTGCTAGTGAATATGCGTCCACAGCTTTTACATCACCAAAAATAATTTCAGCTGAAATATTCAAGATATTCTCAACAATAACAAAAGATTCAATATATCAATATATTCCAAAGATTAATAAGAGATCTAAGATATTCTGCTCGTACCAGTATATCTAGCTGGTTATTGCGCCTATATAATGGAAGAACAGTAGAAAATGTGAATTTCGCAGAGAAAATCATTCTATCTATATGATCCATTAGTAGTTTTAACACGGGTAGTTGTTCTATTGCCTACAGTTACCGTAGTTACCTATAGAAAATTCAATTCGTAGGTGTTTGTATTATCCGAGTGAGACCATTATTCACAAAATAACCCCCACTTACATGTGTTTCGATAAATTATTAATCGAAAAGGACTATCACTTATGACATTGATTCGAAACTACTTATACCCTGCTGAAATAAGCATTAATGAGTTATAAGATCATTTGAAAAAGTATTGCCACAAAAGTAATATCGATCCTAAAATAAGTTGAAATAAATTGATAGGACTAAGCAATCGGTAATACATACTCTAAAAGGATTGTGGAAATCTTCTGAAAATGTGGAATATGTAGAGGTATTGAAGAAATATGCGGAGTATTGGTTTTGCTCAAAAAATTCTATTCTGATCAATGAATCGTATGAGGCGCAACTAAGGGATCAGTCATCTCGTCATTGAATGATCCGTGCTGAAACTATCCAATTCTCGGAAATTTGTGAAGCATTCGAACGAACGTTTGAATTCCATCAAATATGAATTTCATCAGGATGGCTTACATCACATTTACCGTAGAAATATCTGTCGCGCCCTCTATGCAATATTTACTAATCAGGGGATTGAGAGAAGACGATCGGTACTATGGCCACACAGATCACCCGATCTTATCTCATTAGCTCTTTCTGGGAACATTGTTATTTGAAAAAATAAATAACGCTTCTGAAAATGTCGATCATACTTGATTTGTTAAATGATTGTGAAGAGATTTTTATTTACAATTACATTGTTTCAAAGAACTTCACATTCAGAATTTGATTGAACTTATTTCATATCGACATTCCTAGATTTTTCTGCACTGGTCATCTTCTAATTACATTCATTTCGCAATTTCTAATTTCTGATCACACGATTTCATATTTTCAGTACTGACTTCTGTGAAACTTTTTCAAACGAATTGTCAAAAGCTTATACTGCTAATTCGAGATTCAAATAGCAATTGTTCGAAGGGATTTACTCATAATTGAAATTTGACGTGTTTCTAAATTATTCACACATATGAACACCAACCGATATGATGACGTCAATCTACTTTACTTTCGCAATGTATATTGAATAGCAATAGAATATTGTAGAATAGAAATGTTAAGATCCGATTTGATCAAATTTGAATCAATTATGTCATTCAATTTCCACAATGAAAATTTTTTTTTCTCAGTAGGAATATATCAGAACAATTAATTTTTTTAACTTCGCTCACTATAGATGGTGAAATTGGAGATGGAATTTCATGGTCGAAGTAACCAACATATCCATTCCAGTAACCATAATGATAATCGAAACCCTTTCTCGTTGGAGTATCATCCCTCCTAGCTTGACCTAAATGCCATTTTCCAACTAGATAGGTGTCGTATCCTAGTTCCTTCAACAATTGCGGTAAAGTTTGCACATCGCTCGGTAGATGTCGGTCCTCGCCGGCCTTTAGGGGTTCTCCTTGCATAGCTGTAATATTAATGTTTAATGAATAAAGGAGATATAGAAAGAATATAATTTTTTCGACATGATAAACTTGGGATGCTTTCGCAAAATTTGAATTCGAAGAATACATAATTAGTGAAGTGATAAGAGATTCTATGTGATTGAGTTCATTGATGGATCTTTTATGTAACTATGATTGCACTCAATATAAGATTTGTGTCGATTTGGAAAATTTTTTATCCAAATTTAGTCACGTTTGTCTGTTGGGTAATTTGGCACCATGCAGATTATACCATGAAAATCAAAAGAGAAGGTGAATCATGCTCGACTTTGACCACAAGGTTTCTATTGAAGCAATTTTAAGAATGAAAGAAGAATCGTTAAAGTTCCGTTCGAATTTGTTTTATATTATACTGTGTGTGCCATGTCTAAGTAGGTATATTGATCCTCTCTGAGTAGGTATTCAAAGAAGATCGATCGGTACTAAAAAATCGATCGAAGAGCTTCGCCTAATATGGTATCGTAAAGGTTTATATAATTTTTGCTTCTTTATTTATCACTCTTTTATATCTCCCAGTTTTCAAAAAAATATAATTCTAATGAAACAATTGTTAAGAAAAAAATTTACACAAATATTGAAAAGAATACTGCATGACGTTTCGATGAGATTCACCTTTTTCAAATGCTACGTACAGACTAATGACATTTCTCGAATACATACAATAGGTAAACTTAAATTATGAATACAGAGAAAACAGGTAGATAACAGGTAGAAGGGATCAATTCATAGTGAACTACTATATAGGAAACTAAGTAATTTTGAAAAGATTGAGAAGAGGGCTTGAGGTATGATCGATTTGGCTGTTCAAAATCCTAAAGCCAAAAATTTGAACTAATTCAAAAAGCAAAATCGATCATACCACAAGGCCCCTTCTCAATCTCTTCAAAATTACTTAGTTTCCTATATAGTAGTTCAGTATGAATTGATCCCTTCTACCTGTTTTCTCTGTATTCATAATATAAGTTCACCTTTTGTATGTATTCGAGAAATATCATTAGTCTGCACGTAGCATTTGAAAAAGGTGAATCTCATCGAAACGTACGTCATGCAGTATTCTTTTTAATATATGTGTAAATCTTGGCTTAACAATTGTTTCATTATGTTTATCGATTTACATCAAGAATCGGCCTCATCAATTATTAATTCAAAAAAATATAAGTTCACTCTCAGAATGACACATTAATAGTAATAATAATAATAAGTTCTTGCTAAATATAATCGTGAAACATTAGACCAAATATTTAATATTTAATATAATATTTATTTACGTTTTGCCTAGAGTTAAGCGAGAATTGAATCCCAGTTTAAAAAAAAATATATAAATTCACTGTCAGAATGACAAATTAATTATAAAAATAATAATAATGATAAGTGCTTTATTCTCAACATGTAGAACACTCAATTACAGAAAATGATAACAATGTTGAATACATATCTAAATAATTAGAAAGAAGATTTAACTAAATAATTAAAAAAAAGATTCAACAAAGAGCTCAGTCTAATCTGAAAAAAATAGTAACTTATAACTAGATTATAGCATTCAATGAAATATTGCAAATAACTCAATCTAAATCAGTTCATATTAGTCAATTTTCGTTGTTCACATAACTCCTGATAATAAATTCTATGGAGTCAAAGTGAATGTCACAATTATTTCCAACTCTATTGAATGTAGACTCCATAAACCAAATGAGCGATTGTATTAGGAAGTTGGTCCTCGGAGTCTCTAGGTGGAATAATTCTGTATTACAAGAATTTTGCCAAGGAACACGAAACTTCAAAGCGGACAAGAGAGGAGGACAATCAATACTTTTGTGAAATAATTTGTACAAAAATTTGAGTGATAAAGTTTCTCTCCTGCTAATTAAATTAGAAACAAGAGTATACATTGAAGATGTCCCCTGAGTGTTTTCTGATTTTTTTCAATTTGAAAGACTAAGTTTACGCTGAATAGCATTGGATGAAACTTTGTTGATTGAACTTTATTTATATACCCAACAATACTGTCAATACCGTTTCAAATTTTATCAATTTTTTCGAGAGTTATCGCCTCATTTCTCTCTGTTGCTTTAGAGCTTGTCAACGTGAATTGAGACAATGCTTTTGAAATTTCGGGTTTAAAGACCGAGCTTCTCAGAGGACCGAGCCTCTCAGCTGCATCTGTTGCACATTCAGTTGCTACGTCTCTTAATTAAAAGCATAAAATCCACTTTTGTTGTTAGACTTATTAATGAAATTAATTTCAATTCTTTGTAATTTAGTATAATGTTGATCTCAAAATAGAAGGTTAATTCAATACAAAATATAGATATATATATATATATATATATATATATATATATATATATATATATATATATATATATATATATATATATATATATTGAGAACAAGGTTTGTCAGTCTGAAAAAGGAGTTAAGAGTTTTCGGTATTTACCTGAGATTTACGTTGCTTGTTTATTTGTAACAGCCGTTTACATATGTTTCAAGCTAATTGGCTCTCATCAGAACGGCGTAGTTCAGGTTATTAGATGTTCACACTTGAAAGTTGGTTAAAAAGAAAAAACACAGAACAAAACAACACAAAATTCCACGTGAGGAACCTACATCATTTTTGGTTTAAAATTGAGTATCTTGACCAAGCTGTTACAGCTATATTTTCAGACTGAATCAATGTGTACCTGCGGTGAGATATTTATACCTTCTAGAAATTTTGTACCGACAATATGATAAATTAAGAACAAGGTTTGTCAGGCTGAAAAAGGAGTTGAGAGTTTTCGGTATTTACCTGAGATTTACGTTGCATGTTTATTTGTAACAGCCGTTTACATATGTTTCAAGCTAATTGACTCTCATCAGAACGGCGTAGTTCAAGTTATTAGATGTTCACACTTGAAAGTTGGTTAAAAAGAAAAAACAAAGAACAAAACAACACAAAATTCCACGTGAGGAATCCACATCATTTTTTTTTTTTTTATATATATATATATATATATATATATATATATATATATATATATATATATATATATATATTATTAGTTAATGTTTCCTTTTCAATCAAACCAGCAGTGACTTTGACCATACGAAGTGACCTATGTGAGACCAAGATCTCACATTAAATCCAACCTATACGCTATTTGAGCAACCGAATGAGCCTTTATGTCACAGAATTGTGATATTGTAGGTGCTAGTTGAGCTTTATTTCGGCAGAATTATGTGGGATTATTCCTGTGAGAACTCTCTTTATTTGAAATGAAGAAATGCGTAATATCATATCCTTTCCGATTCTAATCAAAATGCTACCAAATCACAGTTGTAGTCATACATGATAAAGTTTCTGTTACTCGATAGTGACAGAGTTTTTTGGAATTATCTAACGTATTGATGAAAATAAAAAAAAAATTGTAGCACTTGTAATGAGAGGTAATAATAAAAACTTGTCTAAAAATCACTGACTGAACAATTTTTTATTCGACTAGTTTCGCCTTTTACAGCATTATCAAGAATGAATACATATTACAAAGACAACCTATAAATATTTTGCAGATCTGTTCGGACCACCTTGAATTTCGTCATTGAGGTGGGGTTTCCAAATTATCAGAGATTTAACAGCGGGGAGTGGTTTAGGTCTAACTGGTCATTAAGAACATCGTATTTATCGAATTTTTGAAGTTTATTTATTTTCATGGCTTCCAGGTAGTTCATTTTAATTCCTTTTTCACAGTAATGAAGTATCTTAGGTTTAAAACAACTTGAGATCTTATGTCCTGTCGACTCTAGATGTTCCCGAAAAGCCGATTGTCCGTTTTTTACGTGTTTTTTAGCCTAGTTTCAAAACATCTTCCGGTCTGGCCAACATATTACGACTTATATTCTTCACAGTCCAATCTATAAATTCCAGACTTCTTCATTGGCTCTGATTCGGACAATTTGTTATTAAAGATCATTCTATCCAATCTGCTGTGACTTGAAAATGCTATATTTAAATTATTATTTTTGAAGAACTTAATGATTTTTGAAGAGGAAACGTGTGTATAAGGATGCTCAAATATCTTAATTCATTTCTGTCATTATTACTACTGATGTAGTGTGGCCTAAATAAAAGTCTATTGATGAAGCGTTTCTCTTTCTTTATAATCAGTGTATTGATTATTTTCAGTGGGAACTCATTGTTCCTACCTATCGTACGAATCACATTGAGTTCTTCCCTGAGGTCTTGTTTTGATGAGGGAATCGAAAAAGCCCTATGGATCATTGAATTGAGAGCTGCGATTCGGTGGCTTATTGGACTGAAAGAATTGAAATTTATGATGATGTCAGAGAAGGTAGGTTTCCTGAATATTTTGTACGAAAATTTATCTTGTTGTTTTGGTCAAATTGCAAGGTCAAGAATATCAACGAATTATTCTGTTCCTTTTCTACCGTGAATTTGATCTTCTCATGTAATGAATTTAGATATGTCAGGTATGAACTGATATGTCGGTCTGTTCCACTAAACCCAACTAAGATGTCATCCACATAGCGGTACCAAAAAATTATATGTTTTTTTGACATCTCCGATTCTGAAATTGTGGTTTCCATGTTGTCCATGAATATGTCCGCTAATAACGGGCTTAGGGGAGAACCCATAGGTAGACCTGAATTCTGTAAATATATTTTGTTTTTGAATCTGAAATAATTCTGTCCCAAGGCAACCTTAAATAATGTTGAGAAATCTGCTTTTATCGTAGGAAGTGTTTTTTTTTCACACTGTTTCCTAACATCAAGGGATGTTAGGAAACATGTTGGATACGTCCATGATACGTACATGACGTATCCAACATAATTTCTTATTACCTCTCATTTAAAAATGAACTATCACAGAGTAGATTCATCGTCCATTGAATTTATTGTAGCACTTGTATCAGAACTTCTTTATACTTGAACATTGGATTCCTTTGAAGTGCCAATATTTGAGAACAAACGTCATTAGAACTGTATTATTTCGAAGTGAATATAATCATCAGATTTGGTTTGATATGATCAAAGTGTGGATCTACACGCGTCATGGAATAATGCTTTCAATTAGCGGACGATTCATATCAATTTCTCCATATCAAGCTTCGACAATAACAAATCACTAATTGAGAGCACATATTCAGTTCATCTGTTATGAATATGCAATTATCACACAATGTTCCAAATTTTCTGAAATAACTTACTTTTTTGTATGAATACACTTCATGAATATATATATATATATATATATATATATATATATATATATATATATATATATATATATATATATATATATATATATATATATATATATATATATATATATATATATATATATATATATATATAATATATAATAGTATATGCCTATATAATATTATATATATATATATATATGGGTATATATATATATATATATATATATATATATATGAATATATATATATATATATATATTTGGATGCGTGAGTATTGCCTGGTAATTTAAATGTAATTGTATGGGTTATAGGCAAATGAAAGGCCACTATGAATAGGTTTTATTCAATTTGGATGCCTGGTCTATATTTTGATTGTGATTACAACCTTCATCAGGACTCTGAAAAACATTTACATACAATTATACTAGTAAAAAATTGTGTTTAACAACTTACGGCAAACTAAGAATAAAAGGTATGACCAACAGCCATCCAACAGGAATATGTTATTTAAAAATAATAATAATAATAAACAGTAAATAATAAGCAGAATTCAAAATAATTAAAACAATAATCAGTAGAAATTAAAATTGTAGATATAAAAATGTTTCCATATGATAACAAAATTAACGATTTGTAAACAATATGGAAACAAACAATGTTATCATATGGAAACATTTTTATATCTACAATTTTAATTTCTACTGATTATTGTTTTAATTATTTTGAATTCTGCTTATTATTTACTGTTTATTATTATTATTATTATTATTTTTAAATAACATATTCCTGTTGGATGGCTGTTGGTCATACCTTTTATTATTAGTTTGCCGTAAGTTGTTAAACACAATTTTTTACTAGTATAATTGTATGTAAATGTTTTTCAGAGTCCTGATGAAGATTGTAATCACAATCGAAATATAGACCAGGCATCCAAATTGAATAAAACCTATTCATAGTGGCCTTTCATTTGCCTATAACCCATACAATTACATTTATATATATATATATATATATATATATATATATATATATATATATATATATATATATATATATATATATATATATATATATATATGTATATATATTCATTTGAATATATTAAGACAAAAGATGTACCTTTGCACACGGAATGATTTGAGATTCGAATAGAAGTAGAAAAACATGTACCCTACTAGGTTCAGAGCATTGAATTGAAATTTTTATTACCTATTCGAATTGGATATTGGCCTGTTAACAATGCAGCTCTCGAAGGTGTGCATATGGCCTCCGTATAGTGTCTGTTCAAAATTATTCCATTGTAACCCATCGCATCCAGATTTGGGGTGGTGATTTGGTTGAATCCACGGTAGCTTAAGTCATTTGACCCCTGAAATGAATTTGAAGAGTTCAATAAATCTGCAGAAATGTTAGATATGAAGACATCATATGATTTCA
Source organism: Henosepilachna vigintioctopunctata (assembly GCA_030704895.1). Classification (NCBI taxonomy): domain Eukaryota; kingdom Metazoa; phylum Arthropoda; class Insecta; order Coleoptera; family Coccinellidae; genus Henosepilachna; species Henosepilachna vigintioctopunctata. The sequence continues at coordinate 1,562,446 of JARQZJ010000013.1, forward strand.
ATAGAATACCAACTGAAAGTATACTCATTCTGAATTTCCAATTATTAAACATATCACAATGGTTTTCATATGTATTCATTCAGTCAAGAATTTTCGGCACTTTGGGTAAGAGTCTGGCTTGAAAATAATTGAATGAACAGTAGAATTCTAATTTATTCATCTATTTATTCATTCATGATTAATCTTCAATAAAATTATTTATGATGAATATTTAATGGTTTAATTTCTAATATAATGGGAGAGAAGAATTCAAAATATAAACGGATAGTATTCACAAGACTTGGTCAAGATTAGGAGATATATCATCAGATATATCTCATAAGAGAATGTTCTCGAAATCGTTCACCAAATAAAACAACAAATATCAAGAATGACATAATGAAAACTTCAGCTCCGGGAAGAATAAACAACCTTGTTTGACAGATTCCTGAGATTGCATCATATGAAAAACATGTTGACATTATCGTTAATTGAACTGAGTTTTCATGAACGTGTCAATGAGAAAGGGGTTTTAAGCTGATGATGAATGCACATCTGAAATAATAATTGATTATATATGCATTTTCAGATAAATGAGAAATTTCAAATATTATTTCGATAGAAAAAATTACGAACAAACACATGTGTGAGGGAAAATATGAGCTCCTGTATAAATAATATAATAAAAATTGCAGAAAAGTGTCATCTTATGAAGTATTGTAGTATTCATCAGTGTTTCTAACTTCTAATCTGCAGACGGCTATCAGTACTGCAGAAATGTTTGCAACTTCATGAAATATCCATATTTCTGCATTTCTGGCCAAAATATAAAGTGTTATCAGACGTCAACCACTATAACAAGAGCATCTTCATAACAATAACAATAACTTTTTCGATAAGAAAATAAGATGATCTAAAAGGAAGAAGTTAATTGGCTTTTGGTCGTGTGTGGTCGAATCATCCGTGGATTATCAATTCTTTTATTGATAATTCACATATGTCAAACAAAATTTTCGGCAGTTAAAGTTATTAGGATGGAACATCGAAAGCGGCTTGCTCTTGCACCTGGTTTAGTTATTGCTGTAGCTGGTTAACCGCTTGAGATTGATACTTCAGTCAGCAACATAAACCAGAAGTTAGAAGCAAAAAAAATCCCGTTGAATTCATTTTTCATATCCTGAATTTCAATAATTCATTTTGTGATTACTCTGTACCTATCTATGCTGTTTACATTTTGATTCGTTGTCAATTTCGTTGATATATGGATTGAAAAGAAGCTCCGAATACTGGAATATTTTTGGAGTTTTAGTTGACTTTGGATTATTTATGAAAGATTTCCAGAAATTTGCATGAACCCATATGAACATTACCAAATGAAATACTTAAAATATTTTCTGTGCCCATGATTCATTCATATGCAAAAATTGTATTAATTAGGGCTACAAACAGTACCCACTACGTGAACAATTAACTTTTATAGGTGTTATTTTTGTTTATATAATAATCTTTTTGATTTTTAGCTTGATTGAATTATCGGACTCAACAGTATGCGAGAACGAACCGATATATTTGACTGGCTCTTGGAGTGAACCTAGTCAAGAAACACTAAAATGAGCAACGTTCAGAAACACTCTGAAGAGATATTGAGTGTTTCAGACCGCTAGACCAGGAATGAATTGTGGTGGTCGTCTTTTTGGATTTTCAAGGATCGTCCAAGGACATAAATCGAAGTTTCTCTTCAGAAATAAAACAAAAGATACTGGCAATAGTGTATTGTCCTCAATTAGACAAGAACGTTTTTGGTAAAAAGATATATGACTGATGAAGATTATGTTGAAAAATCTAACTTCTTCTTTGGAATATCTACAAAATCTTCCACTACAAACGGTCCTACAAATTCTACTGTGAATAAATGACGAACAATTACGAGAGAATTGTCGAATGATTTTCCTCGCGAATAATACTATATTCTATGTTTCAGGTAGATATTCAGATGTTTTAAAATTATTAATGAATGGAGATAGGATGAAAAGTTATATAATCACGACATGAAAAGTGATATCAAGTATCCAAAACATTGTGCTGATAGACTCACCATAGAATATGACGAAAATGAATAGTGATATTCGATAGGATAGTCAAGATAAATTATAATAATTCTAGTTGAAAATTTAATATTCAGGTAAAAATGAAATATGATTGAAATTCGCTGAAAAAATAGTTTTTTATCTAAATGGAGCAATTCAGAAGGACTCATTCAATAAGAGTCTTCAAAAATGTAATTTTCAAAAGCTCAATAAACTTAGAAATGAGAATGAAATTCTGCTCACTCATTGAAGTGACCCACTCATAACACAAGTCTGCAAAAAAAAAATAAGTAAGAGCTGTTTTGGTTTTCATGTGGAATTCTTATGTTTTTGGGTATGCTGAATTCGAAAATAACTTTCATTTTGTCCTAGAACGTCACGTTTTCTGACAATGTAGGTGTCTATGCTGAACAAGTTATTATCGTAAAATAAAATATAAAAAATTGAAAAATGAATTTATAATTTATAATTGCGTAACAAAATTATTTTTTTTATTTAAGATACATTAATGAATAAGCATTAAATACATTTCTTTTTCCCAGTGAGACCCTTTCTGGTACATTTTCGCTTGTGGGAAGCATCTGGAAGGTCTCTTTGAAGCGTCTAACAGTAGTCTGCCATCATTGAGACGCTCCATCTTCCCTGGTATCTTTTTTTCATTTCCTCAATATCTTGGTGAAATCGTTCACTTTGCTCTTCACTCACGTCTTCTAAATTTTCTGGAAAGTAGTCGAGTTGGGGATGAAGAAAATGTACTTTTAAACTCATTAAGCAACCTAAGGCTTGAAATGCTTTTAACATTCTTTTGACGATTTGTTTGTAGTTTGGGTCTTTGTTATTGCCTGAAAATTTCGTTGTTACTTCTTTAAAGGCAATCCACCTTTCTTTTTGAGGATCCGTCATGGTTGTGATAAATAGTGGATCAGCCATAAGCCGTCTAATATCTGGTTAAACGAAATTACCTTCCTTCAACTTTGCCTCCGAGAGGACTGGAAACTTTGATATTAAGTATTGGAAGCAATTTCCATCTCTTGGAAGTGACTTTACAAATGGCTTCATCAATCCTAGCTTTATGTGAAGCGGCGGAAGATTGACTGCTTCCATTTTGAATTATACCCTTTCACATTACACGAATAAAAGTAACAATCATCACTATGGTTCTTTTGCTCGCGCCATACCATAGGCGCGTATGGTATAATCGCATATCGGAAAGCTTTTTTTGCCTTTAAACCAATTTCGAAGGTCTTCAACACATCGTTTTGCAGACTTTATGAGGTGCCCAAGCTTTATCCTGATCTCTAAGTTTTAAGCCAAAATACGCAAAGTATACTTTTTTTACAAAGTCCGTAATATTCACTTGTTGCTTTAATATCATATATTTGCCACAAATGTAACAGAAACTATCAGACGAATTCACACACTTCCGCACAGACGACATTGCACTATATTGATCTAAGATCTATAAAACAATGGCGAGTTAACACGTAATTGTACCGCGCCATACTCTACACTGTCGGAGCGCGCACGTTCAGGTTACAACATGTTTATATTTGTTAGTGTAGCTCAAACAGGTGTTCCTTATTTAGAAATTAATGATAGTTATGTCCTGTAAACATTTTAAAATTATACCCATAGTTTATGACTACAAGTTAGCCCAAAAAATCCCTTTTTTGTAATAGAATTATGCGTTTTGTGAAAAACCTTACGTTCTGGAATTTTTTGAGTATTTTCTTAGTTTTCAGAACACCTTAATATATAGAAATCAGTTTGAAATATCCAGACAGCATTTTTGTTGCAGACCTGTGATTGGAGTCATCTCATAAGTTTGTCATTCATTTCATAACTCAACAAAGAAATTTAACTGAAATTGTCTTGACAAGAAATACTACTGAGCTTCGATTCTGACTCCGATAAGTCCGAACTTCCGATTATTTTTACACCTTCGGTTCCGACTTCGGCTCCGAAACTTTTAAAACGGATGATTCAATCGGAGACTTTTCTGAGTTGAATAGTGACTCACTACAACTTTTGAGAAAATTACCCGAAATATGAGCTACATTAACACCAATTTCATCAGTTGTTCCATTTATACACACGCTAATGCGTACATTACAAATTAAAAACAGTAGACCTGACACAAATGAAAATTTTGAACTTATAGAATTGTACCATTGACCAATTGAATTCAAGATTTGGCGACCTCAATCGAACAATTTCTTTGCGATAGCAACGTATCTGGCTCATCATAGCTTGAAATCTAAATTTTTTTAATGAAGTTCTTCAAGAGGAGATTGAAACAAGATTACCGATGATGCGAATACGTCTAAAAATAGTACTGAAATCAAAGACATTCGTGTAAAAAAACGCCAGTTAAAAGTTACCAGAAGGAGCTAGCAAAAGTAATGTCTAAGTAATATTGTCGAATGTGTTGTTGAAATCAGGACAATACCGCATCCGAAAAATTACAAGTTCATGAAAATTTTCCTATGATAAAAAGTATATTTGTGGCGGCTCGTTTTCATCCTTTGGTGAAGATATTCATATTACTGCTTTTACCTGCCATCTTTTGGCTAATACAGCTCCCGCTGGGGTGCACTATTAAAGGGTCGGTAATAAAACTATTTATAACTGATTTACACGTCCCGCCTAATAGGGTACCCTATTTAAGTATTAAATTCTTTCTTATTCGTTTCTCAGACTCGTTTCTGAAGTAATCCATAGTATTGTAAAATATTGCATTTTATGTTCTGATTGCAATAACTTCTCCGAATATCCTTGATTCGGATTGGCAATTCATATTTAATATCATACACACAACTCCGCCAAATATTAAATGAGAACAAAAAAACGATAAATATTAGTGATGTTTCCTTATTGTTGTGCTAAGTGAATGGAAATACAGAATACCAGTTTGTTGAATCAATTGCTCGACAATTTTTGTCGTGTTCATCACGCTCGGTAGCGCTAACTAACAACTCTCTAGTGGCTCTGGCCTCATCTGCGATCCCTTGAGAAATAAATTGGACGGTGACAGTCTTGACGGTTTTTGTTTTTCGAAAAATATTCAACTCATTCACTTCTGATAACGCGTTTAAGTGAATGAGAATAGTTTTTTAAGGAGTTCTCCTCGGTATTATATTCAATCAGGTACTTTGGTGAGACAGAAACGAAATTATATGCAACTATTTCTTTCTGATTTAGATGATCCATCTGACCTTGTCTTTTGAGTTCTTATGAGAGAAGAAACTTTTGGAATTCAAGAACATTGAATGGTTTATGTTTTCACTAGTTCTTTCTGACAAAAATTGACCAGAAATAGCATTCCATCATTATTTTTTTATTTCGAAAGATCTGTTACTGCCTTATATACAAAAAGGCCTCACAGATTTCAATCGCGTTTACCAGTGTTTCATAGGACATTCAATTGAATCTTATTGATGAATCTGTATAATCTGTATAACCACAAGGTATAGTTTTTAATGAATAAGCTACAATTTGTCGAAACAAAACAAGACCAAATTGTTGAATCAAGAGCTTATGAAATATTCCAGGATTATTCGAGAAAAATTAAATTCTGAAACTAAAAAAGAACAAACTACTAAGAAACTACTGCAAAAAAAACAGTTAGTATTTGATTTGTACATAAATTGGAAAGTGTTCAACAAAAAAATCCACTTGGGGGAGGCATATATGCTGTCTGATAACAATTACCATTTTACCAAACTTTCTACGCATGAAAATATTGCTTATGCTCAATATGCTGAAGAACTCAAAGTTTTATCGGAACAATTTTCGAACAGATTTAGTGATTATAAAAGCATGGAAGACTATTTCAATTCATTTGCTATTTCAACAAAAAAATTAACCAAATGCTTCAGTACAATTGCAAATGGAGTTAATCGAGATTCGAAAAAACTCACACCTTAAATCTAAATTTGAAGCCCTGGAATTGTTCAATTAAAATTCGCAAAGAGATTAATGTGTGCCTTTGGTAATACTTTAGATGAGAACAAATCTTTTCATTGATGATAATTGGTACAGCTGACTGGCGATAATTTGGAAAATTCGTTACGTCTTTGTATTAGTGGAATTAATTCGATTGTCGATGGTTAATTCACCAAATTCAAGCACAAGTGTCTCATTGAATTCGGAGTCGCTATATTTAACAATCGTTGTTTGTAATAATTCCAAATTTAACGATGCAATTATAATGCTGTTACCTCTTCTTTCGATTTTTTTTTCATTTCAATACATTTTATTTAAATAACATTGTCGTAGTTTTCCATGTCTGATATATTTCGCAAAAAATTATACACTACATTGTTTGCACACTTAAGTTTAATCCACAACATGTCAAAGGTAGCCCATATATGATTTGAAATGTTGAAACAATACTAATGGAAAAAAAAATAAAGTGAACAATGGAATTTCAGATTCACACTTCTGAAGTGTCAATCAAAATTTCAAGTGTTTGAATTATCTCATATTTCATTATAATGTATTTGCACCGAGTGAATGCTGATATCATTAATCAGTTGAAAGGATATTAAAATGAACAGCTAATCTACAGAATATATAAACAATTTTAAAAAGGTTTGATTGGGAAGAGAGATACGTGTTTAAATTTCATGTCAAACGATTAACAAACGAAACACATTCTGACATTTCCAAAGTACTATATATCAATATTTAACTACAATATTGTTTCTTCGATATTCGGGATATTGTATGGAAATATTGGACAATGTATATAATATTTTGAAATTCTGAAATTGTGCACAATTTATTCGAAAAACTGCACACCGTACATTTGAAACAATTAACGAATGCAAACTCAACCGATGATTAGTCATTTGTATATGTCTCATAAGATTTAATATTCAAACAAAGTAAAAAGTATCATATGATTTGCTGGTGAAATATGATGGTTGGTTTTTTAGAGTTATCCCAGAAAATGAGAAGAAGCTTATATTGTTTTGATTTCGTTGATGAATTCTTCCATCGCATTAGCCTATACTCCGTCACAAAAATTATTTGAAAATGGCAATCAACCACTTAATTCCAGTTTTTTGTTGTCATATTCATTGATGTAACAAATCTCCTCATGGTTGTTTTCGAGTTTCTGATGTGAATTCAATTCAGTTTCAAAATTTCTCATTTTATTCAAATGAATAGATTATCAAATCACTCCAATCATGTATTGCAACAAAGTCATCTGTTCAAAACAGAATATGATATCTTAAGGGTTATTAAAGTTGAATTCAAGTTTTATCATTCAAATATTTTGTTAGTACGAAAAACTTTTCGTAATGATATGTCACAATTGTTCAGTGAAATTTTTGAGTTTATTCATCTTTATACTTCTTCCGCCGTGCTATTTTTCATTTATTTTGTTCGATATCACTGTATTAATATGAGCTTTTCATTCGCGTTTTTTTCGTTCTAATGATTTTTTCGCTGATTCATTACAAAAAATATTTTTGAATATTAAATAGTGTTGGCGTTTACTTGATGTAAATCCATTATAATTGAACATAAATTTAAATTCAAACACTTGAACTTATGATTTACACTTTATTGACTACATAGCATGACCCGTTTCGTCGTTACAAACGACTTCTTCAGATGCTTACAGAATAATGATAAGAATAAGAAGATGCTCACAGAATTAATTATTCTGTAAGCATCTGAAGAAGTCGTTTGTAACGACGAAACGCGTCATGCTTTGTAGTCAATAAAGTGTAAATCATAAGTTCAAGTGTTCGAATTTAAGTTTATATTCAAAAATATTTTTATTGATGAATAGTAAGAGTAATTTCATCAACTTTCGACATTTGTTCAATCCAGATATTTTCTATTGATCAATAAAAAAAGTACTCATATGTAGTAAAAGTGTTTCCTTCACAATTTCAGAATCAATTAGGTTATACAAATGTATGTTTCGATTATGAGATTAATAAATATTTATCCTTCGATTTACTCAACCATCATGAACTGATATAGAATTTACAAACCAAGTCATCAGCAACTATCATCACTATATGTGGTCGAGAATTCTGCTTCTTCTCTTCAGCATGGGCGTAGCTTGACATACACAGTATGACTGCTGAAAACGCACGTAACACTTCAATATACATGCTTATCCCGTGGAATGTGAATTATATAAAACCAAACGTATTCTAATGGGTAATTTTTACTGAACTGTTCAGATCGATAGACACATTCAAAATGTAATGTGCTAAACGATGTTTATTCAGTTACACTAATTTCCGAAAAAGTAATTCACGAAAATTTAATATCTTATTATTCAGGACAAGTCGAGGTTAACGTGTATTGTTGAAGTCTCCACAGCCTTCTCGTTGAGTATTTATAGTTTGGATCAGTGCCTTTTAATTATACAAAATTATTATATAACAGATAATTGGTAATATATATCTTTATCATAATAAATCTGGAATTGTATAAATTTCAATCGTGATTGTATCCAGTTGAAAATTTCAAGGATTTTTAGATTGAGAGCTACAATCACTTCAGTGAAAATTTCAATGATACATTGAGATTCTTGAAAAATAAAAAAAAAGTTGTTTTTGTTCGAAACAATAAGCGATTTAACGAAACAATAGATTAATACCAGGTGATTTTTGCACAATACTTTGTGTAACATTGTTGAATATATAATATAATTCTAATGAAAAAGAAGTAATAGCAGTATCATGAAGTTATCAAAATCAATAGAATCAAAAGAGCTCAAAGGTTTCAAAGATAAAGTTGAAATTTCCTGAGATTCCACGAAACTCCACTTTCGACTCTGAATTGGATGCTGAACCGCAGCTGGAGCATCAAAAAAATCGGAAAGAATAGCTAAAAATGATTATTGAAATATATAATAATATACAAGATTATCTCGCCTAGAAGGCATACTGTGGAAAGCGTCAATACGTCTTAAAATTTTGATACAAATTTTGCGACAAATATTGAAAACTATAAAAATAGCATATGTAAAAAAGACTGGCGTTTCTTTGTGAAGGGATTTTTACGATTAAACTCGGTCGAATTCGAAGTTCTCTGAAACCCTTATGAATGCACAAAATCGAGAAAACTCAATGGTAAAAATATATGATGAAAGGCCCTCTACAATATTGCTCAGGGGGCATTTGACGTTAGATAACGATTAAGAAAATTTATTGCAAATGCTTCCCTCATTTTTGTTGATAAATTTTCCATTTTCATTTTATTTGAAGAAGTCATGCAAACAAAATTGTAGACAAAGCGATTTTTTACAATTTATGTCATCGAAAATTTTTTGAGGTATTTATAGTTTGGGAGATGTCGAGAAAAGAGAGTTCGTATACTTTCCATAATATGGCGAATGCGGGACAACGGTTGCAAACCCACAAACTTGGACTCAAGCTTCTGATGTCCCTCTTCACATATTCCATCAATAATATTGGGTACTCTCAGAAACTAAACGTCTAACGTGGACGTTCAATGGACTAGACTGAAGACCACAAAAACAACTCACTTAATTTAACATTCTCTAAATTTATTTCAAGCAACAATCTCACTGCAACGTGTTCATTACCAAGAAACTGAAAAAGTTGAATAACTTGTGACCTCTACATAATTGTGAAAAGAAGTCTACAATTCTATCTATACTTCGAAATAAAATTTTAGTCTCTCTTTTCTTATTTGTGATTCCGTAAAATTGAGATCCATCTTTTAATTACAGAGTTGAGAAATGAATTCGAAGAAACAACAAATTTCAGGGACTCTCCTCACAATAACCTCAAGTTATAGAGAAGAAGGATTTTTAGTGAAACAATATTTATATATATATTTCTCTGTTAATGAAACAAATATGTACGCATGTTGAGTTTCTCGAAATATAAACATTGTCCCAATAACTATATGAAGGTATGTAGTTCCATAGTATAACTACATTTTCAAGCACACTCTCTTGATAGAGAATGCACAAGAGATCAAGCAATCCATTACCTCAGTATCCTATTGATTGTGAGGGCGCTTCCTTGACCTTACACTATCTCTGGGCTCCAATCACCAACCACAACTAACCAACGATCATCTCTTTTTCGGGTTAAATGTCCTGCCCATTTTCACTTCAACCTTTATACACACTCGACGACATCCTTCACTTTTTTTTGACCTCTCATCCAGCTGCAGCGCATTCTATCTCGTATGGTTACGCCCATCATGTATCTTTCCATACTCCGCTGGGTTATTCGAAGCTTCTGAATAAGAGCAGATTCCAAGTCCAAGTTTCGTTGGCGTAGGTCACCGCTGATAATACGCATTGGTCAAACACTTTGCTCTTTAAGGATAGTGGCATATCTGATTTGAAGATGTGTTTCAGTCGGTCAACTCTACCTCAAGCTGTTCTGGTTCTCTGCATGATATCCGGTGTAATATCCCCGTCTACCGTGACAATGTGTCCCAGATATGTGTAAGATGATGCTTTTTCTAATGGGGATCCGTCCACCTCTATTTGCTCTCTGGTGCAGAGAGGGTTCAGAATCATCTTTGTTTTTTTGCGGTGTTTATTTCCAGACCTGTTTCCTTGCTAGATGTTGAGTTCATTGATGCGCTCTTGAAGATCCGTAGCATCGTGAGAGAACAGGACTATATCGTCATCGAACCTCAAGTGGCTAACGTAGCAACCATTTATCTTGATTCTTTTCTTCTCGCTCCAGTCCAGCGTCTGCAACATAAACTACAAAGAAGCTGAAAACAGCTTTGGAAAAAACGGATCTCCCTGTCTAACGCCCCTCATTATTGGCAATTTTTCCGAGTATTCGCCTTTTTTGATGGTTGCTGTGGCATGTTCGTATATATTCTGGATCAGCTCGGTATAGCAAGATGTTATTCCTATCTTGAGAAATGGAGTGGTTGTATCTGGAGTTCTAAGCAGGTCAAAGTCAAGTCCTTCTTATAGTCAATAAATGCCATATATAGAGGAGTTGCATATTCGTTGCATCTTGATATCACTTCGCGGATGGTAAAAATGTGGTCCATTCTACTGTATGACTTCCTGAAGCCTGCCTGTTCTATTGACTGATATGAATCCAGTTGTCCCGATGAACGGTTAGTTATTATCCTCATTGAGATCTCATATGCTGTGGGGAGTTAAGTTATTGGACTGTAGTTTCGTTTTCCATCCTCTTTCTCATAGAGCATAACTATGGATGCAATGTTCCACGAGGAGGGAATGTTTCTGTTTTTCATTCAGTCACTCAGGAACCTCGATAGAATGTTCCTCAGCAAGACAATCAGCAATACATTGGAATAAGTTCAGACAATAATCCCCACTGCACCGGGAAATCTTCCCAATACAATTTTTGGAAATCAGGATGCAATGGTAAATGCGGCTGCAAAAAAGGAGGATTGTTATGTTCATTGGCATGTGTCAGTTATCGATGCCAATCGTGCTCCAAAGTGGAATCGCCAGTAGGAGATAATTCTTAAGAAATATGCGAGGAGACATCTGATATATCGCTCGTTGATCAATTCACTTGTACCCAGCAGGAAGAAGAAGAAGGCATGGTTGAAGTTTCATTAGATACTTATCAATCAGATGAATAATTTTTCCAAATTAATTATATCTTTCGCCAGTTTCATTTTCAATAGTATCATTTAAAATTGAATGAAATACTCTTGAAACAACAAGACAGCAATAGAGGAATAGACCTACTAGGAAAACCACGAAGAAAGAAAGTACACTACCTCACGTGTGGCGCGGAAGCGTATACATTTTATGAAGAACACAACTTTTTGCATTGCTATATCTCGAAACTGGTGATTCTTAGGATCGAGGTATAAAGACCGGTTTTATAGATATTCACAGAACGAATAGTTTTCTTCTCAGCTATTTTTATGATGAAATTCGCTGTTTTAGTTGAAAAATGTAAAAAAATAAATTTTAGCAAATTTAGAATTTGAATAAATTTTTTGTATGAACAGAAATGATTGGTGAGAAATCACATTAGAGGCACATATACACATATATATATATATATATATATATATATATATATATATATATATATATATATATATATATAAGGTAGAGATTAGTATTAGGGATGCAGTCTCTAAGATTTTTGTTTTTGTGAATTTAGAAAAGTCTCGAGCTTTCAGGCATTAATTGTACCCTTCCTCAGGAGCTAGAAGAACACAATATAACTTTAAGTTATATGTAAAACTCGAAGGCCAAATAACAATAGTCTCACTTGAATGTATCAAAAATGCAGATTGATCTCTTCCCATATATCTCTTGACTTATCTATAACGGGCATAGAAACAGAAACAAACAACTATTAATCAATCTATAAATAAATATCAATCGTTAGGAATCCAATCAGAGTATCATAAAATTAATATGCAATGTTTAGAAGTTGCTAGGTGAACCTCTAGGCGAGCTGATAGTTACTTTAGCCTATCTCACAGACAGAAAATTAGTCATCTATGTTCGTGAAGAAACGATATTTTCAAATATTTTATTCTGATTATTGGTTGTCAGCATTATGTGTACCATTTCAAGGAAGAACCTCTTGTTGTACGAACTTTGTTGTTCGAGAATCTTGACTTCCCTGAAAAATAGTGAAATGGTCGTTGCTGTGATAGTGTTCAGATATGCTACTGGGTTCGTTTCTAAAGTCTGTTTTATATGCGGTGCTACTGGATTTCAACATTCGCAATGTCTGTCCCACATTCATGCCCTCACATCCATAATCTGATGGGGCCTGATCCTTAACACTAGGCTAAATAGATTTGTTCACAAGAAGTGAATAGTTGGCCAACCTAAGACTTTCAATACCTTATATTTATTTCAAATGTTAATAGGCTGAGCTTGTTAAAAAGCGATCCAACATCTAAACTAACGATTACATAACTGGGAGGAGGTAAGAAGCCATTGTATTCTGCCGGAAAACCGAAAGAATCAGTAATATAGAAGTCATTGACTTTATCGTATGCAATCTTCAGTATTTTACAAACAAATTGACTCAAACTACTCTAGAATGCTCCGATAGAAGAAACATTAGATCTGAGATACAGCACAGGTTTATGAATTTCAGGAAGGTCAAACTATTTAGCAATAATACATCTATTAACATGAAAGCTTCATCAATTTCACCCAAACTCTTCAGTTCCTCAATCATTTTATTCGATTTATTTGGTAAAGTCAAGGTAGGACCCCCCGGCAACACTAGTAATTCAAGGTGTTGTCTGAGGAAGATTTGATTCGACAAATCAATTTCCAGATGAGATTTATGAAATTCTGTAGTTCGTGGAGATAGTGAGAATAGTGGTGGAAATAAATCGAAATTTGTCTTCGTCATATTGTGGATCTATGTTGGAAATGATGTGCTCAATATCACAAAGGATGTTCTTTGGTTCAATATTTTGTCTTTGGTCCATATTGATCCTTGACTAAACAGTAAATATAAAGTTTTTTCGGGAATATCAACACGACTTATATTCTTAAACCCACATTCTCGAATAATAAGCTTGCCCACATAACGTGCCTTCAATTTATCAATCTTACTCATATTGATCATCTTTTTTTTTGGAAAATCCGTTACCCTGGATGTTGTGTGGCTTTTCAACAACTCCAACATATTGACGAAAAAAGTCACTTATCAATCAGTGGGATGAAATAAGCATGCACACTTATATACCGCGGGTTACGGTTTTTGAAAACCTTTCAAGTTTAAGTGTTTCTAGCAAATGGACAGTTCTACAACAAGCCTTTGCTCCTCCCATAGTATCTTATATCTCACCAATCTTGGGTCAATACGTCATGGAGGAGTTGATGAGATCTAATATAACAGAACTGTCTTTTAAGCTTCCTTTTCTAGAGGATTGATAGTTGATATCACAGCTTGTGTACCATCAGAAAGAACCGATGAAAATCTCAGGGGTTTTAAAGGTATTGATCATCACATTCAGTTTACGATGGAGAAAAAAAAGCGGTTTCCTTCCTTAGATACCAATATGGTCAGTAAAGGAGATAATTAACTCATTATAGATAGGTCTCGTAAACCTAATCATTCAGGACAATATTTGAATTGTTCTTCATATTATTCGAAAATATATGGAACGAACACAATGGTCGGTTTAAGTAGAAATAAAGTGAACCAGATTTGTGTACTAGCTTCATCACTGAAAATCTTGAAATGCTAAAACAGCTCCTCATTCAAGATTCTTATCCAAGTTATATTGCGAAGTCTTTCAGTTCCTCCACCAAATTCAAACATCATGTTGTTGAGTCGAATCCTCAAGACGATGCTACGATTAGATACTATAACATTCCGTAAATCAAGGAATTGAAGTTTAAAAATTCAGATACTACATTTTACAACTCTAGTTCATGAACAATTACATCTATTTTTATGAACCAATGCCATCTAGGTTGTGATAGTAAAATTACTCGTTTTAATCCTTCTAGAGGTTGCCATCAAGGGCTACTGAAAACATGACGAAATATACTATGAAATAAAGAATTCGTTAGTTATCGTGATCATGTGATCGAACTTGTAAATATTCGAAAGAATATTATAGCAGAGCTCACCTGTGAAACATTTCATAAATGTCATAAACAATCAAAACAAACATCTCATGGACAATGTGATGTCTTCATTATCCTCCAAGGAATAAATGTTAGAGAATATTGAAATCGTCCTACATTTATAGGAAACGCAACACAATCACTGTTTCGTGCTATAAGGCACTCTTCAGTTGCATCACGCTAACATAAAAAAGGCATTTACTTGAATTGTCAAAAATTCTCAATGAATCAGAAGTTATAAAATTATGTTTTAGTCTTGTGCATATATAATACATAGATTACTATACATCTCAAGTTTAAGGATCGAATAGGAGAAACATGAATTACATCTAACACTGGAACTTTCACATGTCTTTTTCAATTCAGATATTACATTTTACAGTCTAGTTTATGAACTATTCCAACTGATTTGATGAACTCATGCCATCTAGGTTGCGATAGTAGCAACATTCGGTTTTACCTTCCTAGAAGTTGGCATCGAAAGCTACTAAAAACATGCAGGAATCTCTAATTTTGAAATGGCGTATACAGCACAAAATCAAATCAAATAGATATCTACTAAGTTGAAAGCGAAACAATAACTCATAGAAAAAACCCATGTAGTTTATAATATACCATGAGATAATTGCAAAAAATATGTCAAACATCACAAATATTTGGAAGAACGAATCGAAGCCAACAAATTGACAGAACTGCAAATCACGGACTTACATATATATAAAATAACTGAAGACCCCGATTTTAAATATGATAATAAAACAAGTTTAGCAATTGAAACAGACAAAATATTAAGTGAAATTATAGGAATGTTACATATCAAAATTCAAAGAAGACTATCAATAAAAGATTGCATATCAAACATCTCAATTCAATCTATAATTATTCAATAAATTTTTCAAATAACACTTATAGAATCAACAAACAGAAATTGTTAGAAAGCACATCTCAAAACTAATTCTTTCCTAAGCTACCATCAATTTCAAACACATAAACATAAATCCATATTCTAATATAAATTTTCTGGATTAGTAGATGATCATCGCTCATTTGAATCACGTGAGAGAAGACTGAAACACTTCTGAAGCGAATGCTGAGACAGAAAAATTCCTCAGAATATTTAAAGGGCAAAACAGCAAACTTGATCGAGAAAATAACAATTGTCGTTTAAAGCCATAGTCAATTATAAAACTCTTGTAGGTATTCATTAGTGTCTACAGAGTTGTGATCAACAACGGAACAACGGAACGTCAGCTTAAATGAAGATTTTTCATATAATAAAGCTGTTATTGCTGAAAAATATTGGAAAAAAACTTTAAATAATCAACATGCAAAAGCACCATATAGAAATATATATATATATATATATATATATATATATATATATATATATATATATATATATATATATATATATATATATATATATATATATATATATATATATATATATATATATATATTATATTATATATTTTGATAACATTTTTAGCATTAAATATATTTTTATTTTGATATATAATATATAGTTTTTTTAAAGTTTTTTTTTAAATATATATATATATATCAATATATATATATATATATATATATATATATATATATATATATATATATATATATATATATATATCAGGGGTGTCCAAACTAGATGGGACCCAGGGCCAATAAAAAATACTAAATACATTGGTGGGCCGCAAAGTATTTGTAAAAATAAAAAACAGTTTATAATGATTTGTTATTTTATTTAGTAGGTAGATAACCTACTGTTTTGTTAATTTGTCTTTTACAATTCTGTCAATATCAACATTAATATTAGTAGTAGCTAGGCGCAGTGCATGCTTAAGTGAAGTATCTGTCAATGAAGACCTGTATTTAGACTTAATAAACTTCATTGTCGAATATGCACTTTCACAAAGGTAGGTACTGCCCATCATCGAGCCCATTTTTTGTCCGAAATTCGTCAGTTTCGGGAAACGTTCAGCGAGGAGTTTAAAAAAATCAATGCCTGTTTCTGTTCTGCCCTTGTAAAAGGGGTCTGATTGCAGATCACACAGTTCCAGTTGATAATCAATGTTTACAGTCCCAACTGCGATTGTTAATGGTTGAGTGAAGAGTGCTATATCACTCTGAATTTTTTCAAAATCTGCGAAACGCCGCTCAAATTCGACGATTATTTCGTCCATGTATTTGAGGTGGTCCAAGAAATTACATTCTTCAAAATTTTTCATCTCTAAATAATGTTCTTTACAACTTGGAAAAAAAGGAAAATCATCTTGTTGTAGAGACGTCTTGAACAATTTAAGTTTATTTCTGAATCCATTCACATTTCCATACAGGTTGGCTATATTGTGGTTTCTACCTTGCAATTTTAAATTTAACTCATTCAAATGTTGCGTCATATCAGTTAAAAACGCAAGATCAGCCAGAAACTGAGGATCTCGCATTTTATCTTGTAGTTCAGAAGTGTCAGACGATATCTCATTTTTTAGAAATAAAGGTATTTCTTTTCGTAAGGCAAAAAAGCGTTGCAAGCACTGGCCAGCACTTAGCCATCTGATTTCTGAATGCAATAGTAAATCTCCATAGTTTGCATCGATTTCACATAAGAAGTCTCTAAATTTTCTATGTGTCAATGATCTGTTTCCACCTCTAATCAAATTGGTTATCCTTATAACAACTTTCATAGCATTCATTTGACGCAACGATTTTCCACACAAGGCTTCTTGGTGTATGATACAATGGAACAACGGGCAATCAATGCCATTTTGTATTAGAAGTCCCGCAAATCCTGTCACTTTTCCGGTCATAGCTTCTGCCCCGTCGGTCACAATACAAGAACACTTACGAAATCCTCCATATTCTACAATAGTTTTGTTAACTGCTTCAAATATATCACTGCCTTCAGTTGTTCCATGAAATAGTATTAAATCCAGCATTTCTTCCGTGATTGTAAAATCTTTGGAAATGCAACGTATGAAGATTATTAATTGACTGACATCGGTCTGGTCGGTACTTTCATCCAAACATATTGAATAATATTCGCAATCTACAAAGTAATCACATAAACTTTTCGTAATATAATTACCCATGTCCTCTATTCGTCGCGCCACCGTTTGGTGAGATAATGCAACAGATTCAAACTTTTCCGCTAATTTCGGCTGCATAAAGCGTTTAGCCATTTCAACTGCGCATTTTTTTATTAAAGCTCCATCACTAAATGGTTTTTTAGCTCTGGCTAATTGTAATGAAACTTCATATGAAGCAGCCAAGCTTTGTTCATTTTCAGTACTTACTTTTGAAAACATACTTGTTTGCTGTATTAGTTTTTTTTTGTACTCAGCCACCATAACTTTTCTTGCTTCACCGACATGTTTTTTATACTTTTCTTCATGTAAAGAAGTATAGTGTCGCTTAACATTATATTTTTCACTTACAGATAAAACTTGCATACAAATCAAACACTGAATTTTATTGTTATTGTTGGAAATAAAGTAGTCTAACTCCCATTTCTCATTGAATGAACGTTTTTCTTCACTTAACTTCCTCTTCTTTGTAGACATGATGAGGTTAAAAGTTTTTTATACGTAAACACAAAGCGAACAAACTTTAAAATAATGTTAAAGTCTTTAACCTGAGAGTAACCTTGCGTAATCAAGACTTTCGTCGCGTTGAATGACAAGTGACAAACAAATGCCCAATGAACGATGCGCGGTAGTAGGTACACGTATCTTGCATTCGGGGAATTCCCCGAATTCTCGAGTGAATAGTGATGTGAGCAACGTAATCGAACATACCCAAAACATTCGATTTTGATGCGAGAAAAATAATTTGCTTGTTAATTTTGGAAACCGGACTTTTTTTGAAGTCAGTTAAAAAAGGTTCTACGGGCCGCAATCAAACAAGCCATGGTTTGGACAGCCCTGATATATATATATATATATATATATATATATATATATATATATATATATATATATATATATATATATATATATATATATATATATATATATATATATATATATACAGTCGACTCTCATTAATAATTCCAACCTGCGATAATTTGAACTGAACCTCTCTATAATTCAAAGTTATCAGGAGTTAACTACAAAATCACTTTATATTTCGAAATAGATCGATGCATTTTTATGCACATGGTAATTCGAACGAAAAAATCATTACTATTTAACAAAACGACGTGTTAATTCGAACTCATCGGCGTCGAACACTCGATAATTCAAAGAGAAATGACAAAAGTGGAAATTTTCACTATTTTTAGACAATTGCACATTCCACAACAGTATTCCTACATTGTCCAACGTGGAACTATACTTTTTTCGACCGAATATAAGTTCCAAATTGCAACCATTGGATCAAGGGATCATCCATAATTTTAAGACGACCTATCGCAAAGAAATTGTTGAGCTCGTTTTAAAATCTCTCGACAAACTGCTAACTGCGAAAATCACGGTTCTGACGTCGATAATGTAGGAATAATAGATGTAGCTATCAGTTACCAGAAAAGGATTTTTTCGGAAATGGTCCACTAATAACCCCAACAGCATTAATAAGAAGACGGACGTTTCCAGACTTAGCTGCATTCATGGTTACTTACTTTCAAATCATTTCAAGTAACCTTTGCAGACATCCTACAACTTTGATAGACTTTGTTTGTTACGTGCGTAGTATGACATTTGTTACTACGGTGATTTTACTCTCTCACCTCTATGTCGTTTTTCCGTATCAATGTTTCTCTGTGCTCCTGTTATTTCTATTCTATTATTTACCTATCGTTGATTTTAGTTAGTACATAAGAATATTTTTACGTCTACAATTTAATATCAACTTATTTCTAAGTAACACATTTCTGTTTCATGGTTTTTGGCCATACCGTTTATACCTAGTTAGCCGTAAGTTGTCAAACATAATTTTTATTATTACAATTGTATTAACATCTTTTTCAGAGTCCTGATGAAGACTGTAAACACAGTCGAAATATGGACCAGGCAGACAAATTGGATAAAATCTATCCATAGTGGCCTCTTATTTTTGTCTATAACAATTGTATTTAAATTATAACCAGGCAATATTCCTTTTCATCAATTATATATATATATATATATATATATATATATATATATATATATATATATATATATATATATATATATATATATATATATATATATATATATATATATATATATATATATATATATATATATAAATATATATATGATCATTACTATTTTTATTCAGAAATTGAAAGTTTAAATAACTAATCTCGTTACTCTGAAAACAAAGAAACGACAATTAAAGTCTATTACTCTCAATTCCTTTTTATAATAATTTCTTGAAGGATGTCATATGCTTCAACAGTGTATGTCGCCATTACAGACAGCGCCATCCACTTAGATAGCCAGTAACTATTTATTGACCATAGAGGTCCATAGAAATACATTAAAGAAATACATTTTCTTTACATCTCCCTCCATCGAATAGAAAATTTTTTTCAAAATTTTCCAAAGTTATTATAATGAAGTCTGAGTTTTACAAATATTCGTATTATACAAAGCTTTACAGCTATATCATTATTTATAAAAATTTACTCTAATATTGGTATAAGTTTACTGATATGGAAGAGATTTGACTCATTTTTATGACCTGTATCAATTTTATATATTGAATTTGATATTTTCTCAATAATTTTATATGGGCCGATTTTCAGCTCAACTAGTTTTTATTATTATTATCCTGTGAAGGTATCGGCTTTTCTGTTATTTCCTCTCAATACTCGTCACCAAACTGTACATTTTCACCTTCATCTAGGTATATTTTCTTCAAATCTGAAGTTAGAGGGATTCATACAGACCGTGTTTGGTGCCTCTTTTTTAGGGAATTTTTCATTTTAATAAACACATCTGATGACAATATAGCAGTGTGCTTACTTACAGGCTTCAACTCTCCTGGGATCTCAAAAACAGCCCCTTCCGGAGTCTCAATTGAAGTTATGCATATCACATTTGTTTTACCGTCCGTTAACCCCAATACCACAAACTTAAACCGTAGTTTTTCCATGTTCATTGCTTATAAGTAACTAGGATTGTCCTTTTATAAGATTATTACTATTTTTTTCAGAAATTGAAAGTTTATAACCAATCACGTTGCTCTGAAAACAAAGAAACGACAATTAAGGCCTATTACTCTTAATTCCTTTTTATAATAATTTCTTGACGGATACACAGCGCCATCCACTTAGATAGCCCGTTACTATTTATTGACCATAGAGGTCCATAGAAATACATTAAAGAAATACATTTTCTTTACATATATATATATATATATATATATATATATATATATATATATATATATATATATATTTATATATATATATGTATATAATATATATATATATATATATATATATATATATATATATATATATATATATATATATATATATATATATATATATATATATATATATATATATATATATATATATATATATATGTATATATGATATGACTGTTCCTCGGATTCATTTGTTTGTGTTGAGAGGTTTTTGTTTGGAATATTGATGCCGAAGGTTTAAGCATTTGTTTAAACCCATCATAACATTATTCATTTTGTAAATATGTTAAACACTTTTCTGTATTTATCCTCACTTCGTAACGCAATTATGACTAAAAACTATGCATATATTTGATTCGTTAGGAGAAAGGCATATATTTTTATTAGTTGAATGATGTTAAATTATTCGTAACTTCATATACACTGTTCGGCAAAAATACATATGATATTGTTGTAATATCAATGACGAAGTTTTAGTTTTATATGGTTGGTAATTGCTTATATGTCGATGTCGTAAATACAATATACCTAGATATAATAAGAGTCAAGATATAATATAAAAGAGTGACTTATTGTTAAGATAGTTAAAAGTTTATTTCTGATAAATAAAAAGGGATTTAAGTGTTATTAGTGTTGTTAGGTATTACAAATCTATGCAAATCCCAATGAAAGCATAATAGAGATATTCAACATTATATACATAAATGATATATAATCAATTCTGAACATACTCGATATCGAAGTAGTATACTTAGATCCGGATATGACGCTTCCTTTATAGATATGTGTATTCAATTATTGAATAAGCA
This sequence comes from Henosepilachna vigintioctopunctata, assembly GCA_030704895.1. Classification (NCBI taxonomy): domain Eukaryota; kingdom Metazoa; phylum Arthropoda; class Insecta; order Coleoptera; family Coccinellidae; genus Henosepilachna; species Henosepilachna vigintioctopunctata. Next base: position 1,584,261 of record JARQZJ010000013.1, read on the forward strand.
ACCCACTGTTGAGTGATAAGTTGATTCACAAGATTGAATTCCAATATTTGACTATAGGAGAAATAAGGTGGTTGAACTCGTTCCATATCCATGAAGAAGCGACATCAATATCATTCATATCTACCTAATTATTTCCCGAAAGAGAAATTTCAAAGTATGATTTCAATTAGAGAACTGGCGAATGATAAAAGAACTTATATAAACGAGAGCATCGTCACGGAACAGTTCGTTCTGGTTGTGAGTCAAAATAAAATAATTAATATTAACAGGATTGCTTCATTTCAGAATTTCCTTTAGGCGGCGTAGATACACTGAACTTTTAGAACATAACGAATAAATACATAGCAACCCCTTTAATTTATTCAATTTAACATCATCAACTGTCTATACAGAATATGTTATTCATAGTCTATATTCATATCTACCTACGAATACCAAGTATATATATATATATATATATATATATATATATATATATATATATATATATATATATATATATATATATATATAATAAATGATAAAAGGTGTATTGCCTTGTAATTAAATAGAAAATTTTCATGGGTTATAGGCAAGGAAGGAGGCCTCTATGAATGAATTTTATCCAATTTGTTTGCGTGTTCTATATTTCGACTGTGTTTACAGTCTTCATCAGGACTCTAGAATAGATGTTTATAATAGAAATCATGTTGACATTTAGTTTCAACTTACGGCTAACTAGGAAATATAAGTATGACCAATACCATCAACAGGAAAAAGTGAAATTACAGAGTGTAAGTAATATTTTACAGGAATAAAATACCAACGTTAAAATGTAAAAATTCTTAAAAATATATAAAATTATTTTAAACACCAGAGATAGATAAACAGACGATCATATATGACAGGAGACACAGAGACACTAATTGTCGCCGAAAAAAGTAACAGAGGTGAGAGAGCAAATACCGTGACAACAAAAGTTACACTGAGCACGTACCACATAGTGTCTATTAAGATTATGGGTTGTCTGCGAGGGTTATTTAAAATGGTCTGAAACCAAATAACTATAAATACAACTCAACCCGGAAACGTCCGTCTTCTTATTTATGCTGTTAGTGTTGTTGTTGATATGGACCATTTCCAAAAAAATCTTTTTTTGGGTAACTAACAGCTATATCCAGTAATCCCACATTGTCGAAAGGGATATATATATATATATATATATATATATATATATATATATATATATATATATTCCTTCCTTTGCAGGTGTGTTATTTTGTTGTGGATTCCATCTCCAGGTTCGTACACCTTGAACTTGGCTACGCCGTTCTGAGGAGAGCCAATAAGCTCGAAACACGTGTCAACGTCTGCTTCCAATTGAGTTGCGGGCTATACCGATAATTGTATTTTTGTCATTTGTACTTTTCACCGCAAGAAAATTCTTCATTCCTATATATATATATATATATATATATATATATATATATATATATATATATATATTAATATATACTTAAAATAGTTTTCTTGGTAGTTCATATTTTTTATGAAAATTGATATTCCTAGTAAATAAGGGACTGTAAATTGAAAAAAATTTTCTGGTTAACGTTTTCCTACTGATTGTAACTTCATCAATACTTCGGAATGAATATTTATAATTTCAGAGTAATTCATTTAAAATTTGGACACACACCTACTATTTTTAACGATGTAAAGAAACGTTAACTAGAGGTCAATTTTTTATATTAGGGTCTGCTATTTGTTAAGAATATACATGCTCAGTGACAAATTCTATAGAAGGTGAACATAATAAAGTTTCCAACGAATGTCAACAAAGATTATCATTTTTGTATGGAAGTGCGCTCTAGCTCTTGTGATCTGCATCTAAATCTGGTTTCCGCCTTCTGAAGGGATAGGGCTTGAGTGTAAAAGGAAAGATGTCTAAAGTTCTCGATTGTTTGGATGCATGCCACTGAGGATTCACATAACAGGATAGAACAGCATGACTGGTGTTTTCAACGGATCCAATGACCACATCGTCTGTGTTATTGTGTCATATACTACAACCAAAATTTCTTTACTCCGTTCTATTTCGATTACATTTTGAAACAAAAAAATACGCTCCACACAAAATATAACAACAGAAATGATAAGCTAGATATTCATAGAAATTGAAACGCCAATTTTCAACTACATTTTACTTGCTATTAGTATGTTGTTGTATTGGAAATATTCAAATTATTTTTTGACGAAATGTGAAAATATTCGATTTATTTTGAACCTATATTCGAAATATTTTGTGTGAAATTGAAAACTCGACATGAAATATCTGTAAGAACGTCAGTGTCCCTATCAAGTAGAGCAAAAAAGCGGCACGGCCGTACCACACTTTCCTCCAAGCAGTTCAGGCAATTTTGGCCCCCGATAACTTCGTCGTGGATGAAACTATAAGCTATTGTTCAAACACGCTCTATTTGAAATTACATTCAATTTCAACCAGTTGTTCAAAAATCATATAAAGAGGAAATTTTTTAATTTTGTCCCTCATTGACTGACATATGATCAAACGGGTAATGCAATTCTAGTCGACATAAACGATTCGAAAGAAGAATGAATTCAGTGTTGTGATATAATATAAGTGTATAAATCTGCGAAATACTGAAATATTTCGGTTATCTTATTTCGGTTCAGTTTCGTAGATTCATCAACTGCATACATAACATGGTAATCCTATATATAAAGGATTACAATGTTACCTCTGCAATGAACATAGCAGCTTATCTGTGTATGTGAAATCTTACAAAGAAAACTGCAAAAACAAAACTTGTGGAAAAAACAAATCTCGCAACTAAAATCTTCTACCTTCTACCTTCTACCTAAAAAAATCGTTTATTTATACAGTTCCTACTTTAGAAACCTTCTGTCTGAAGTTATTGAGTAGTTAGCTAACTTAACAACAGCTTAGAGTGACCAATATTGAAAATATCTTAAACAAAATAGATTGACTAGGCCATCGCATGCAAACACAATGTACCTTACATATAGTACGTATCATATTAAGTGAAATTTCTCATTGCGATCGTCAAGTCAATCGATTTCATTCGAATCATGAAAGATTTTCATTTTTGACATGTTTACTATAAGATATAGTTAAGTTAGCTGATAATGTGATAACTTTTGATAAAGAGATCATTAAAAAGTGACTGAATGAATTAACCGACTTGGTATTGTTAGAGTTATAAAGAAATTAAAGGATTTTGGCTAAACTTATGATATGAAATAACTTTACGTTAGGTTAAGATAAACACCTTGGGATGTAACAACAGAAAGGGAAGAATCACGTGATACCAGCATGTTACTTGTATTGTCCAGGTCCTAATACCTTCTCTTCGTTCTTCTTCTTATGTATACATTCAACACTCCCCCTCGATTTGAGAATCGAATATCGCACAGTATAAAAGACTTCAAAAAAAATAATTTTACAATATAAATAAGCTTCTCCCTTTTCTTTTTATTGACAACACCATTCTATTCCGAAGTTTGACAAATTCTTCTTTACTCAAAGCTTTCGATAGAACGTCTGCCAAGTTTTCTTCAGATGGGACATATTCTATGGATATCTCTTTATCGTTCACAAGCTCTTTCAAATAGTGCACCTTAATGTCTGTTTGTTTTACTCTTTCGGGGTTTTCATTGGTGTTTGACATTGAGATAGAACTACGGTTGTGACAATAAAGTTTCACATCAATACTTATTTTGAAGTCATTAATGATAACTTTAAGATTTATCAAGCCTTGAGCACAGAGACCAGCAGCTACATACTCTGCTTCGGCAGTAGAAAGAGCAACACATCCTTGCTTCTTGAAAAAATGATTTTTTTGTACTTTTACCTTTTATACATGTACTACATATGTCAAGACTATAAGACAATCCATTCTGCTTTAATCCATTTCGGTTCAAATGACCTAATCCGTTATGGATTTCTATCCTTTGCATGTTCATTCCTTGCTATAGTTCTACCTCTTTATTTGCGTCCCCTGCGGTTACCTGTTTTACCTCGAAATCCTTCTCGATTGGCTGTGCATTCTGCAATTTCATTGCCTGGCTGCGCACATTTATAGCATACATACTGATTTGATTCGAAGTCTATTTCATTATGCTTTATTATCTTATCAGTATTTTTTATTTTGAGTTCTTCATCTAATAAACTTGCTTCAACAAAATCCATGGTAACATCAGTGTTCAAGGTTTCTATTGCAGTTATTAAAACCGAAAAATCAGACACACCTTCTCTGATTTTTCGCATTTACTTCCTACACCTTCCAGTTCCCTTGTTAGTGAGTGAATCTTGTGGAAATGATCCTCCAATTTTTCCCCAGTACATTATTTCATGGCTAACAACTTTTTCTTCAATGTTAGTTTTGTGAAGCCACTCTTTCTTTGAAACACATCCTCGAGTGCTTGCATCATATTTTAAGCTGTTGTTGAATCCATTATTATATCTAGGTGTTTATTTGTGACACACTGAACAATAATGGATTAAGCTTTCACGTATTTGCTTAGAAACGCTGAACTTTCGTGTTCAGTAAGGGTAGCTTCTATTTCTTTTTCTAATGCTACAACACTTGCCTTTCTTCCAAGTGTGACCTCACTCGAAACTTCCAATTGCTGAAGTTTTCAGAACTAAGTTGGGGGAATCTAACAGTTCTATCCATTTTGTTTTGTTTTAATTATTTCTTTTTAACTTCACTTCAATTACCTTCTGAATAGCCTCACGGTTTTTTCCTATATATTCTTTTCATCCAGTGTGATTTGCGCCCTTAACCTTTCGGAGTTATAATGAAGAGGAAAGATTTTGGCTAAACTTATAATATGAAATAACTTTATGTTAGGTTAAGGTAAACACAACCTTCACCTTGGGATGTAACGACAGAAAGGGAAGAATCACTTGATACCAGCATTTTACTTGTATTGTCTATGTCCTAATACCAAATCCTTCTTTCTTTCTCTTCTGTATACAGTCAACAGGTATTCACAACATTTTATTTTCATAAACTCAATCGAAATCAACAGTATGTCAACAGATATCACAGCTATTGCTTTTTTTTAAATGTGATACTTTATATTGGGAATAGTATTTTTCAAATTATTATTATGAATATCAATTTCGTGTAAGGAGTTCGAAGTTCATATAATGAACACAACTCGAATTTTCAAAATTTATATAAAATTGCAGAAAATATTTCTCTATTCGGATGAAGAAAATTAGGGGTGCTTATCTAATTGAAGTTAAATAATGAATAATCTAATATAATTTGAGCTGCTACTGCCAGAATTTGTTCTTCACTTTATGGTATATTGTATATTCGTACGAAAATTATAGAAAATACATGAATCTGCATTAATATACAATGATGACCAAATACGAGTACGATATGGAAAATTTATGAACCTGAAATATTGAGTTTTTCTGAATGACCTCTCAAATTTTATATTTTAATTTGTATTGAAACTGTATCAATATATTGATGGTACCTAAGTGGTGCACTGTTTGAAGCAAACACATTTCAAATATATGGTTCAAATTCAATGACAATTTTAATAAATTTTCGGTACACGAAAATAACTGTTTCCAATGAGCATTAAGCTTAAGTGGGCATCAAAAATTAAGTACAGGCTTCAAACTAAATATTATATAATTCATACATAAAACATAAAACCCCAAAAATCATCCAAGCATTCAGACTCTGAGAAAGTCCAGAATAACACATGTGGATAATGACTTATACAATTGGATACAAAAGATCGAACTCAGATTTTATTGGATGAATTCATTGAACGTGATGGAAGTGGTATTCTTATAAAAAACGTCCGGAAACTTTCTCGGAGTAGTAGTGAACGGCATTTCGAACTACAGCTTGCTTGAGATTACAATTGTGAGTGTGAAAGTATCTTTTGAAGTTTTACGTGCTTGTTCTCATTGGAATTATTCAAATCTGTAAGTAACTCGAAATATAATCGTAGGCTAAGGAAAATGTTTAGCATAAAAATAACTTCCTTCAGAAAAGTATCACTTCTCTGAGAAACCAAAGCAAATACTTTCTTATTCAGTATTCAAACTCTCGATATTATCCCAATTACAGATGAAATGATTTTGAGAATATTATTTCCATGTGAGCTATGAAGTACAAATTTAAAATTTATTAAAAAAAAATTTTGTGTATAGCAATATACTTTTGAATTTAATGCAGTTAAAAACATTCAGCAAAATTTTAAATTTTTTCCTAAAATTTTGGTCAAATATAAAGATATTTTCGAAACAACTTCTTCTGTTTTCAAAATATCTCTGTTCGTTGAATTTTTTGAATGTGAAAAATACAACATTTTGGGAAATATGAGGCGATGAATGTGATAATTTAAAAATTTTTACATATATGGACTCACTTTGATATTATAATGGAAATTTTATAGAATCCAAATAACTCTCATTGCTATTCAAACCTTATCATTTTCAGTTCTTAATGTCACGAATTTGTGCTTGATATAATTTCCCTAGATATAACTCGAAAATTTCCTATCGTTTATTTCCACTATATTTCAAAACATTCCGTTTTCTGTTCGTTGAATTTTTTTAATGTGAAAATTTTGAAAAATATAAAATTTTGGAAAATATGAGGCGATGAATGTGATAATTTAAAAATTATTACATATATGGACTCACTTTGATATTATAATCGAAATTTCATAGAATCCAAATAACTCTCATTGCTAATTCAAACCTTATCATTTTCTGTTCTTCATGTCACGAATTTGTGCTTGATATTGTTTCCCTAGATATTACTCGAAAATTTCCTATCGTTTATTTTCACTATATTTCAAAACATTCCGTTGAGAATACTCATATAATAAATCTGAAATTATTCGAAGAAAATTTAATAGTTTAAAGAACGCTTTAACGTGGATAATTTTTCTTCATGAAGGTTCACATGATCGTTTATTTCGAAACTATAAGTCATACTTATATATAATCGTTTTTATTGTATATTTCTTCATCAACTTAGAGTGATCAAACTGAATAGAGAGCCCGACGTAGCCTTCTAAATTTTTCGTACATCCTTTTAGCACTACTTGAAACTACTGGGTAACTTATATTGTTGAAGGTTTATTATGTTTCGAAAACTTTGAAGTGTACCTCATGTACCTCATTGGTTGAGGTTGCAGTAGTGATCTCGTGAAATATTTACTTGTCGAAAGAGAGCAATTATGCTCATTATTCCTATCACTACTGATATGTACTTCCAAGAAGAAGTTATTTGTCATATGGAGATATCCTAAAAGAGACATAAAATATCCTCCTGGGTATTTTTACATGCCATAGGCATACCACACTTGATGGGAGCACAAGATACACTGTTTCGTTCTACAAGGATCTCCTCAGTTGTGTTAAGCTCATCGCCAAGTCAGGAAACAAACGACTTTAATTTGCAATTTTCAGTCACCTATAATGACTGCATGTCCTTGACATGCCTTGAAGATTCGTGGACATTATAGCTCTAAGTATAATGGAAATGTCATATCGTACATGTTGACATAACCTGCTTCGATATGATATTTTTTTGATAAATTTAAATATTTCGTAGGAATGTGCCAGCATTTTACATAAATATATAGGTATATCAAATACTGCATAAAATATCCATATCGCAGTATATATATATATATATATATATATATATATATATATATATATATATATATATATATATATATATATATATATATATATATATATATTTATATATATATATATATATATATATATATATATATATATATATATATATATATATATATATATATATATATATATATATATATATATATATATATATATATATATATATATATATATATATATATATATATATATATATATATATATATATATATATATATATATATATGTGTGTGTGTGTGTGTGTCAAAAATAATAACGAACCTGTGAGATCCACTGTGGGTATGAAACTAAAAATCATAACAAAAGTAGCGAATGATTATTCAGTAACATTATTAAAATTCAATAATTCATCACTTGCAAATATATTTTTTTGACCATACTTTCGTAAGAATCCCTCTTTAAGTAGAAAATTTTCAATAAATATGAATGAAAAAAATTATCAGAGAAATTTCAGCAGTTATGTTGAACCACATGCGATTTATAGTCATCAAGCTGAGAGAAAGTAGCTTTTACAACTCATGATGGATAAAAAATTTCATGGTACGGTTAATTTCTTCCATTAAAATTCTGGTTGAATAGCCATCTGGAATATTATATGGGTTTTATATTTGAAATTATTTTCGTTATTACATTATGTTATATTTTCAGTAAGATTTTATTTTTGGATATTATACAAAATCTGTAATACTTTCTCGTACCGTTTTAAGATTTGTAATACTTTCTCGTATCATTACTAGATTTATTTGTGCCTTATATCGAGTTTAATTGTCTCGACTTGAAAACTCTCCAAAAAGAAGAATTCCAACAAATTCAAAGGAATGCTGTTTTTAATTGTTACCTAATTGTATGTCTCTTCGAATATATATTGAAAATTCGAAATGTTGATCTCGCTTTGTTTATATATTCATGAAGATTCCATATTAATACTCCATGTAAATATTTTAATGAGTATTAGAAGTATTTAAATTTTTTTATTCTTCTATCATACAGTTTTTCATCCAACTATTCATTCGTTTGAAAGAAAAAATCCACGGATTTCCTTCTATAGTATAGTTCCTACTATTCTTAAATATATATTTTTAATATTTATTCAATAATTTTTTCGGAAAATTATGAATAAAAACGTTAAATAACAAAAAAAAAATTTGTTGCACATTTTTCTGTTATTTTTATGTTTATTTTTCTGATAAATTTCTCATTTTCATTTCATTGAAAAAAGTGATTAAAGGCAACAATTCATATAACAGGGCTATATTGAAAAAAAATTTCCAATAGTGCCCTGTTATACACAGTAATACACTATGTCCTATGCCCTATATACACTATGCCCTGTTGATAATCTGAAAAAAAAACTAATATCGATAGAGTTAATGATATAATTGGAGATTGAGAGAATAGCTTATATTGAATGAGTATCCATCTGAAGCCATTTTAAAAACTACGAAAATTTGGTCACAAGAATCACATACTGCACAGTATGGATATCAAGTTGATAAAACAAAATATATCTTTATATCTATCTATATTTCTATTCTTCTAAGAACAATCTAATGATGCACAGCAACCCCATAATCGAAATGTAGAAATTTTCACAAAATTGAAAACATGCTATCCTAAATAGAGAACTAGTCTATGAAATTCCTCAACAAAATTATGTCAATATATTGGACCAAACTTGGAGATTCGGAAGACACACATACAAAAACAAGAACAACTGCATTAATCGAACATTGACAACGAAAAAGTTGTCAATTTTGATTTCAATAGTGAAAATACAAATTCAAAAGAAATTAGAAAGCACATACATACTCGAAATTTAAAACAATTTTATTATCCTACATGGGAATACTAATAATAATAATAATAATAATAATAACATCTTTATTAGCTAGTAGCTAATAAAGATTAAATAATAATAATTAATAATAATTATTAAAGATTACTATTATTCAATATAATTTCAAATAAGAAAATATATATGCAGAAGAAATCCCGAAAGCATACACATTTACTAAAACAACCATAACTGCCTTATTCATATTTGAAATGATAATACCAATATTATTTTGAAAATGACGATTCTACAGGAAATGGAAATTTATAAGAAAAGTAGTTAAATTCTAGAAGTACCAGATTTTTCAGGAAATTCATGAAATACCGTAAATTAAAGGACAGATAAAAAATTGAGTTCAATATGCATACATTTGATTTTATTAACATCGTGCACTTTTAAATCCAGAGTACGTTATACAAAACAGTTCTATTTCAAATTTGTTTATATCTCATTTCATGTGTTTCTATATTTCTCTATCTAATTTCAGATAAAAATATTCTTCAAATGCATAATCATCAAAAGATAATAATAATAAAAATCTATTTTGCTTTCAATGATGTTCGTAGAAAATTTAGCAATTTCAATTTGGTTTTTCAAATGTCAAATAAAATTTCATCCATTGAAAGTAAACGATCTGATTCTCAAAGCACACTCAATGAAGAGTTGAAATTGGACCAAATGTTTTTGGGAACTCATGATAGTATTTCTTTCCTGAAATTTTCTGTGATATAGGTATATTATAATTATTATAACGATTATTCCCAATGAGGAGAGCAATTGAACTTGAATTCGCGAATATAAGGGCTTCTACTTTATCTTTTTTGCCTCCCAAAAACGCTTTATCCTCTCTGAATGCTCTTTCTTCCGTTCATCTGTCCATTTATTCCAGGTTGGCGATTTTATTTTCACTAAAACTTCACATGTGCGATTCTATAGCGACACTCAGTGCGATCTTCCAGATTTCTTGTATTGATGTGTTATTGATCTCTTTTAGCCACTCTGATCAGCATTTACTATTCATAATTATATTGAGTAGTTTCTTCGGTATTCTGGACTGTTTCATTCTGTAGGCATGTGCATAGAACTTTGCTCGTCGTTTTCTGATTTCTTCCGTTATCGTATTATTTTTTTAAAGTTCATTCTGAGGTCTTTTCATCCAAATACCGTTTCTATTGATTGGCCCGTAAATTTTTCTGAGAATTTTCTGTTCCTGTTTTTCTATTTTTCTCATTCTTCAATGACTGTCCATAACCATTGTTTCAGTTGCGTAAATTGCTTCTGGAAGTATCGTTGTGTTATAATGTCTCAATTTGGCGCATATCGAAATGCACTTTTCATTATAGTACGCCCATGTTACCTTGTGGGCCCTTTGGAGCTTGGTAATTCTCTGTTCATTAGCGATTCAGTTTGAACCTGAGGACTGTATAACTTCAAACGAGTATTTAAAATGGCCGACTTGCAGGGTTTCGCCATATTTTGTGATAAGAGAAGATTTATTTTTTGGTTTTCTTTCCATGTATTTGGTTTTATCATATGAAATTTCTAACCCGGTTTTCTGCGAAATTTCTTGTAGTTTTTCTACGGTGAGAATGAATTCAGTTTTTTTTTTGTTATGATAGCAATATCGTCTGCAGAGGCGAGGCATTTGACATTTATTCGATTCTCTTTTTCGATACCCACTTGTATACCCTTCACATAAAGTTACCATTCCCTCATGATTTTTTCTAAAATATATATATATATATATATATATATATATATATATATATATATATATATATATATATATATTTATTTATTTATTTATATTTGTTCATGTCATAATATCAAACATTGTTCATATGTCGAAATAACTTGAAAAAAATGCAGCAATCTCGTAGCAAAATGTAAATCAATCAATAATACAAAATGTGAAAAACCTGTTGAGCTTGAATGTCGATAGTTTATTTTCTAACATTTAATGTGTATTTTCAAACATTTGAAAGCATACTTTTAAATCCAAAGGACAGATATGCTCACATCATACTTCATCATTAATGTATTAAATCGACAATAACTCTATTTGAGAACCCTACTTAAACAATTATGACATGTGATATCATAAAGAAACCAGAGAATTGAAAGTATTCAAATCATAATGATTTCTTAATTCATAATTCTTTCGCTTCAATGACTTCTTCTAATTCAAATTGTAAAAGTAATTATGATATTTTCATTTTATACACAAATATTCTTCAAAATAAAAATAAATTTAATCAACAAATTGTTATTGAGTTTTCGCAAGAAAATATAATCAATGATTTGAAAGAATATATTCTATTATATGAGAGACATGTGGATGATTGTTTAATTAAAGCAAATAAACATCATATTATTATTATACTAAAAAGTTTCAATAATTTTTACAATTCACAAAAATTTTATTTTATTCATATGAAAATTATAAAAAAACATAACAAAATTCTAGAAGGGTGGATAGAAAAGATATGAGTGCTCAACGAAAAATTAATTATGAAATTTATCATCACTACTCCAGAAAAAAGGAACAATAATTAATTTCGTAGATAGATCATCGAAATGGACATGAAAACTCAGAGTAGTTCGTACACTTCTTATTAAAAATACCCATATAATTTGATGAACAAAAACATGAAAAACAGAATTCATAAATTCTATAAAACTTCACGTTGAACAAAAAATATTTCCAACGAAAATGATAACATTCCCCTAACTTATATTTCAAGACTAAGTTTAAACATTGTGAAAATATTACAATCGTATAATTTATTAATACCCCATAACGCACAAAATCAAACCAAACAAATATATACAAATTAGAAAAGCGAAACAATAGTCCGAAGAAAACTCATACCGTTTAATAATTTCCTTGCAATAATTAGAGTAAATGCTATATAGGTCAAACATTGCAAAATCTTAAACGAATTAGAGCACACAAATATGCAAAACCTCAAATCACAGCCTTACATAAATATAAAATAACTGAAAAAGCGATTTCAATTAAAAAAACATGAAGATCTTGGAAAACACAGTGAATGAATGAACAGATAGGTATAAGACATCTTGATTCAATGTACAACGATCTGATAAACCTCACAAGTAACACTAACAGAATGACTACACAACAATCATCGAACATCATACCTCAAAACTCACTCTTTCCTGATCTACCGTCAATTTGACACACATAAACCCATAATAAATATTTAAATATAAATTTTCTGGATAAGTAGATAAAACTCAACTATGTAAAATTTAATTATTAAACAAATTTTTCACAGTCATTCGAATCACCTGGCGTGCCATGAGTTTTTCAGGGGTTTCCTCATACCATGGTGAAGAAGACTAATAAACCAAAGCGAATGCTGAGCCAGAAATATTTCTCTGTATTCGGAGGATTAATATTTTGAAGGGACAGGAAAGTCAAGTTGATTTTCTAGGGAAATAAGTTTAACGTTTTGATGTCTATAGTAATTTATAAAATTCAATTATTCATAAGTTTTGACAGAGTTGTGATATACAACGATATTTGAATAAAAATAAAGCTTTTTATATCAAAAATAGCCTGTTATTGCTAGAAATATTATAAACAAAACTATATCAGGCAGACAATAAAACTAATTTTGAATATATACTCTTATATATATATATATATATATATATATATATATATATATATATATATATATATATATATATATACACTGTGTGACAAAAAAATAAATTCTTTATTTTTTCTGGATTAATAAACAAAATGCTTTTATGAGAGGACGAAAACAATGACTTGTATGATATTCGACAACTAACAAGATACTAGTATAAACTACTGTTATGTAAGCATGAAACTATTGAGAAACACACTGCTTTCGTTGACCTCAAATCGCTTCTCTTATTTCAAGGCAAAATTTCGAATTTCTTAACGTTCGAATGAAATGATGGAGGTAACTAACAAATGAGATATCCTGAAATATACTTCCATATTTGAAAAGATACGTGACCACAGTAAAATAATAAATAAATAATTCACTTTGTTGATCCGAGATGACCATTTATAAAATACATTAACGTTGCAAAGAACTGAATCATAGACTTCCGGTACCGTTGACCGTTACCGATGTCTTTTGCTGAAGGAACGTGCCAGTGGCGTTACAACGGAATATCACAAACTGAGGTTTTTTTACTTAAAAATCACAGGAAAGGATATAAATATTACATGTTATATTCACTCAAATGCGGCCTTTCTAAATCATTTTACAGTTTATGTGAACGAATATAAAATGTTTGAAGCGTACAAGTTGCCTTCATTTTTTACGCACATTTAACTTTTGTATCCTTGAAATACAATGTAGATGAATGAATTAATACTGCTTGAAATATAGTCAACTCACGTATCCACAATATACTTCTTGGTAACTAATAGATATAGCATGAATAATTCAATTTGCATCATTTTTCACATTACACTGAACCACTAAATGGGACTATTTTGGATCATAAAATAATATGTATTTTCCAATTGTTGCGTGAGGAAAAATGTTTTTTGTGAAGTTGTCAAATTTAGTACTATATTCTTAAAATTCATTCGTAAAGTTCAATTTCAAACATGTTTTTCAGCAGAATTTCTATCAGTTCATCAGTATTCTGTTATGTTTCTGCTATCTTAAATTTCGTAAAAAATGATGAGAATGAAATCTATTGTTGTTCCAGTAATTTTTCTTCTGATTCCCACTATTTTCCTCAAATAAAATTGTCTACTTCTAAAATTGTAATTGTATCTAAATTGGGATTGAACAAATACAGATTTGACCAGCTATTGAGTTTGTATTCATTTATTTTTTCTCAGTATGCCCGACGCCACGGTGCATTTTTCATTTCATAGAACTTTATAGAGTGGGAAATTCTTAAATATTTTCGATCACTTTACGAATTGATGATGATGATGGTGATAATGATGAATTGATAGTCCTATTTTTATTATTTGATAGAGTTGGCGTTTACTTGATGTAAATCCATTATAATTAAAAATGAACTTAAATTCAAACACTTGAATTTATGCTTTTTTATTGACTACATAGCATGACGCGTTTCGTCGTTACAAACGACTTCTTCAGATGCTTTCAGAATAATAACATTTTGAAAAACACAGGTATAAATATCAGGGAATTTTGGAATTCTATGCTTTTGGTTTTTCATAGGTGAATTTTTGGATTATCTTAGGTAAAACCAAAACCATAGAATCCCAAAATCCTCTGATATTTATATCTGTGTTTTTCAAAATGTTGTTATTATTCTGTAAGCATCTGAAGAAGTCGTTTGTAACGACGAAACGCGTCATACTATGTAGTCGATAAAGTGTAAATCATAAATTCAAGTGTTTGAATTTGAGTTTATATTCTATTTTAATTGCCTCTGTAGATTTCTATGGATTCTGGAAATTTAGGTTTCTTCCTGAAACTGTATGTAATATTTTAAAATTATCTGTATCTGGGAAATTATGGCGTATGAACAGTTATTGTAGTTGTTATAAGTGAGTTTGAAAACTCATGATTATTTATTCGGAGTAGTTTCATCTTTAACATTGAAAAACCATTGAGATATTTTTTGTAAAGGTTTGAATGCTACATTGATTTTATTTTTGAAATAATATACCGATTTCATTGGAAATTGGTGAAAAATAAAAATGCTGATTTGGTTATTTTTGAATTTTTGTATGTGGAAATTCGGTGCAGTGATTGTGTTTTATCTGTAAAATAATTTGAAGTTCGGTTTTCATAACCATCATTCCTAGCAATCTGTTCGATTTCTCCGGGTTCAATATTACTTCTATTAAGATCAAGAGGAAGTAAGAAAGCTTTATGTATAACTGATCGATATTCGATTGAGGATGCAAATACGTGTTGAAATTCCATGTCAGTGTATTGATAAATTAAACACATTTTGGCGAATTCAAAAAATATTCAATATATTGCTCACTGTATGGAATGACACAAATGGATGAAAACTTAGTTTTCATCTACCTGATGCAGGTATTGTCTATCGTATGAGAGTTCATCCAGAAAAGAGACTTTTCATCCAGGTGAAATGAAATTTCAACTCGAAACAATATTGTAGTGAACAATATATGAAATATTCTTAAAATTTAATAAAATGTGTTCAATCTACTAATAAATTGATCGATATGCTGCTAGTTTGGGTGAATTGGAGTGAACTTAATGTTTCGGGATTGTTATATCTGTAAAGTGAGATTTCTGGAGATAAAGAAACACCATTCATTTTCTCTTCTGATGTGGTGATGTCTAGAAAATTGTTTTCATTGTCTATAATTTTTGGCAGTGAAACTTATATTAGTATGTGATTGTAAACTTTAGTTGTGCAGGATCCACTTTGTCTCGTAATTGTGTTTTTTTCACTGTAAATCCCAATAGAATGTCTTCATATCTTTACCAAAAAATTATGCACTTTGCGAATTTAATTTTGAGAAATTTATTCTTTCATAAATGGAGCTCGACAAACTTTCATATCATATTCAATATTATGTTCAATCGACGTTTTGACATGGAATTCGTAGGTTTCCATACATTCATTTATTGGTTTTTTGTGACGAAATATCAACGATCAATGAAATATAATAAAGAAGCCTGTAGAGCTGAAGAGCATTCACTATTATGAAATGTTACTGAAATATAGTACATATTGCAGTTTGTAGTGCTAGTAACTGAATGACTCAATTTTTCTAAACTATGTGCTTGAAAATATGTATGTGTAGTGAAAGAGGATCATCCACACGCAAGGTAGCTACATATACACAATACTGATTTCTAGATTATTTTGATGTACATTCATTAAGAAAATCATTGAACAAATAACGAGAAGAAAAGAAAGTGCAAGATCACTACAATGAATTCAGTACATCATTCTTCCAACAAATTTACAATTCAAGAATTATATTGCGTATCAGATCATGACAATAATTACGGAATTAACTAAAACACAAAAAAGAATATGATTACTACTAATAACAGATTATATAACCGCTTGAATAGTAAATTATTGTTCAAGAGCTAATATTAAACAAAAAGCGGATTCGCTGTACGATTTTACGTTATTTCAATCAGGAGAAGAAAGTTGAAGCAACTTCCTAGAAGTATTTGGGTCATGACGAAATATACATCGAATGATTCATAGCGATTGTCTGATCGATTTTCTCAGTCATTATATTTGTACCCATAGACTGATTCTACTCAAATTGATATTTTGGTGTATATAGCCGAATTTCCTTGAAACCAATCAGAGGTTTAATTATACTCACAATTACTTTCAAAGTTATTGCATGGATTTTTGGTGATGATAATTTCTACCATAGCAAATTTAACCAAAATTCCCATTATATTTATCAGAAATGATTCTTTGTGCGATTAGTACTTTTTATTAATCGTTATCTTTAATTTTTTATTCTTTTATCTTTTATTCTTCTTCTTTTCATTATTCTTCATCATCTTTAATTTTTCCTTATTTCATTGAACGTATTTTCACATAAAAAAAATTTATAGCCGATAAAAGAGTATACCCATACAAAGCATATATAGAATTGAAATCTTATAATACCTAAATGAGTTTGCAAAAAACTATAGTTCTTTCTGCATTTTTTTTATTTTAACACTATCAAGTATGAGGTGTAAAATCTTCTAGAGAATTCATCGAACTAATGAATTTGAGGTACATTATCAGTATAAACTGTTTGTGTTTCTTATTTCAAGTAATTCGTTATCGAAAGACTGGTTACAATGTTGGATTTCAATTCTTGGATTTGGATTGTATTTGCAACGATCCAACACGATATTTCTCTTTTCTATGAATACATGTAATTCTTATTTGAAAATAATGAGTAGTCTTTCCTCGTGTTTTGCCATAGAAGTTGGACATTAATTTGGTGAAACACCATTTGTGTTTCAATATGATTTTGATTTTGTTTCAATTTTCACTTGATAAAAATATTTTTTGTTTTTTCATTTTCAAATCTCTAGGTGAGTTCACTGTACCGCGTAAAGAAAATCTTTCTTTTGTTCTTATGCCAAAATTTATATTCACGAAATCGAATGAAACGTGACCTCGACAAGAGAAAACATCGTTCCATAAGAATCATTAAAACAAAATTATGCAACTCAACTCATTTGGTGATACGTCATACGTTTCGTGTTGATACTGTATTATCATGATTGTCTTTTACTATTTTTGGAATGAAACGCCATCGTTCAATTTGAGTGTAGTATTACGATATATATATATATATATATATATATATATATATATATATATATATATATATATATATATATATATATATATATATATATATATATATATATATATATATATATATATATATATATATATATATATATATATATATATATATATATATATATATATATATATATATATATATATATATATATATATATATATATATATATATATATATATATATATATATAAATCAAATATAGTATATTCAATTCCATGCAAAGATTGCGGAAAGGAATACATAGGACAGACATCACAGAGGTTGCAAGACCGTATAAACTCCCATAAATACACAAAAACGGCATCAACAGCATTGAACAAACACAGAACAACAGAGAACCATGAATTTGACTATGAGAAAACGAGAATCCTAACAACACAGGGAAACAGGAAACTAAGAGAAATACACGAAATGTTCCATATACAAGCAAATTTGGAGAACACAGTCAACGACAGACATGACGTCAAACAACTGAGTTTATTCTATCTACCACTTCTTAAGAACCCAAGAAAAACAAATGAAAAAGAAAAGTTGAACTGACACAACGTTGACACTTCACTGACAGACACCTGGAAGAGTGGAAATTTCGAGAAAAGTATAAATCCTTAAAACAAATAGATTGACGAGAAAAACATTATATGTGCTTGACCATTTTATATATAACTATAAACGTTACACTAAGGTAATTATTGAATGTACGATATTTTTGAGATGATATTGAATACTTAAGGGTTTGCTTGTATTTTTAGATATACAACTGCTGAAGAAGAGAGTAAACGCTCTCGAAACGTATAAATATAAGTTAGAACACAATTTTGTATATATTTAACCTGAAACAACCAATCATACTAAATCCGAATAAATAATAAATCACCTTATTTCATATATATATATATATATATATATATATATATATATATTTATATATATATATATATATATATATTTTTTTTTAATTGATTTATTGTCTGTTTAAGATATTTCATTTTGAATGTTATATTTTATTTATTATATACCTACCGTGTAACAATTGCAATAAAAGCTATATCGGACAAACATCACAAAATTTGGAAGAGAGAATCAAAGCGCATAAATACGAAAAAACTCAAATAACAGCCTTACATAAACACAAAATAACAGAAAAATACGATTTTGATTACAAAAATACGAAGATTTTGGCAACTGAAACTTTATATATAATTCGAACTATCGTTAGGTTTGCAGGCTGTGAAATAAAAATATGACTACATTCACTTTGTATAAATGTTTCGGCGTAGCCAATATACTCGTATTTCCTTATATTTCTAAATCTTTTTGACCATTTTGCTGGTTTTTTTTCAGCAATTCTCTCTTTATTGCATCAATTCAAATTCATTACTCCTGGTTAATTTATTTTCATGCTCATTTCAGGAGTTTTTTCTTCCAATTATACCTACAAGAGAAACAAATTTAAATTGATACAACATATAAAGAATTACTAAAGAGGAAATCAGCGGAATATTCAATAACGTTCTGAAATACTAAAAGCTATATTGAAAAAGGCTGATACAACATAAAGTATATATTTTTTTTTAGCAATAACAGGATGTTTGTAATTCAAAAGTTTTTTTCTTTTGTTATATTATATCGAAACTATTAAATGATTGAATTTCATGAATAACCATGGATATCAAATGTCAAGCGTCATTTTTTAAGAGAATCATCTTTGCTCTGTTTCCTCTATATATATATATATATATATATATATATATATATATATATATGTATGGAATACGAGTATGATATTTCATTGACATAGTATACATACTGCGATGGTCCTTTCTCATAAGTCCAATTCAAATCCATTGAGTATCAAAACTGCAAGGATTTGTGTGTTGCTCATTGAATTTTTTTATCAACAGAAATATCACATATTTCTCATAACTATTATTCTTGTTGACTTATTATTTCAATTCCTCTTCAAATTCCAATGCTCTATGATTACTCCAAAGTATGAAATATACTCTTATATACAGCAGTGATGAGATAAAATGATCAAGTATAATAATTTATAAAGAAGATGTTCCATGAAATACGAGATGTTACAAAATACTTTAAAAGCTTTCAGTCCATATTCAAAAACTACAAATTAAATATTCTGATTATGATTGAACTATCAAACGTCATGAACGGTATACTTTTTATTCAATTCTTTCGTTGTAATGAGAGAAAGCAAACAACGATTTACTTATAATATAATATACTTATAATAAAAAAATTTAATGAGCTTGTAACGTGCTAAACATAACTCACATGACATGTTGCAAATTCTTTACATTATTAATTTCGAAATACCGAATAATAATCAATATTCTTCACCCGTTTTCCTGCTAACTGAGTGATTTTTTTACAGATAAACATGACTTTGGTGCAGCCTAGCCCCGAACTCCAAATCAATATCAGAAAGGAATTGAATGAAGATATCAACACCAGAGATAATGACTTGCAGCATATCAAGGAATGGCTTTTGAAACAACCACACCTTCCAGATACTTGGGGTATGTAGACATAACAAACTGAAATATTATCTCCAAATGAAAAATTTTCGCGAGCGTTAGTTTTTTATAAAATCTTTTTTAGATGATGCACGTTTGATGACTTTTTTGCGAGGGTGCAATTTTTCTCTCGAGAGATGTAAGAGGAAACTGGATATGTATTTCACCATGAGGGCAGCCCTTCCCGAATTTTTCACTAACAGAGACATAAACCGACCTGAATTGAGAGCTCTGTGTAAGCTTGGGTAAGTTTAGAAATAATCTTAACGAAGGGAGAGCTTAATACGTATATAATAATCAGGACATAAGTTTTTGAGTATACAAAGAGGAATATAAATCAACTATAACGATATCGAGAATTGAGTCAATAGCACTGTTCACTAACTGAAAATGTGTATACATTACCATTTCATTTATGTTTTCATTAACTGAAATCGATTAATATTTCCAGAACTCTCCATTGACATTCAAAACGATAAAAAAACATACCTAATACAAGTTATTTCACACATCAGGTGTCACCAAATGAATACATTGCATAGTCGCAGATTTGAATTTTTTGAACTAACTCTAATCGATATCCATTAGTTTTTATGCTACTCTATGTTAAATTCGCAATGTGGTTTCCTATCCAATCCGTGGCTTATGTTCTGTTTGAGTATGAAGATGAAAATCGCCTTGATGTGCCCCTTGGCGTATTGTGTCCTTGTTATATCCTACTTCAGTGGTTTGTTCTTCTTCTTTTGAATTGGTATATATTAAAATATCCTGTTGGCCAATGATCTATAGTCGAAGCCATTTTACGTTTAATTAAAGAAAAAGCAATTAGAGTATCATATAATTTCATATTGGTCAGTCAATTTTTTCATGAATAAAAGATTTGTGAAGAATATGATATCCGGTAGCTTTGCCTTATCGAAATGTTTGATTGACCATTGAGAAATTCAATACCATTTACTCGCATTTTCAGAAAAATTCCTAGGGTAGCATCAATTTGAAAATTTACAACATGTCTGATTACATACTTTATATAAATTGAATTCGAATAGGTTTGTAATTTATTTCGAAAAAGTATTCAGTATTAACATCTAGATAAGTTAAATTCCCCATAAGTCAATAGAATATATTTGATCGTATTCAAATTTGCAAAGTCTCAAATCAGTGTTTCTCATCAGGTGGTCCTCGGACCCCTGGGGGAGCTATGCCAGAGGGGTCCGTAAGATGCTATTAGAATGAAAAATATATTACATATGATAATAGATTTTTTTAATCCTGCATGAGCAGAATTTTAGACAAAGCTAACTTTTGCGTCTAACGTCTGCCTAGAGCCAACTGATGCTACCACACTCTTACGCAAAACTAGAATCAGATAGATTTTTTATGGAGTTTGTTATATTAAACACTCAGGTTTAATGACAATAATTTTGAGCAATAATCAAAAATTTAACCAATTCAATAATCGCGAAATTGAAAAGGTTTCAAGAGCAAACTAGAATTAGATAGATTTTTTATGGAGTTTGTTATATTAAACACTCAGATTCAATGAAAAAATATTTTGATCAACAATCAAAAATTCAACAAAATCAATAATGGCGAAATTGAAAAAATTTCAAGGTCAATATTTGAACATGTCAATATTTCTTCTCAGTATCGAAAATGAAAAACTTATGAAAAGTCTCTCAATTTGCCTCTTTCAATATTTGGTACAATGATACAAACACACTTTATAGACAAAGTATTATTCGTGGTATTATAGAAGGTGCTTGAGAGGGGCACTTTTTAATTTTAGTATAAGGAATTGATCCTTGTTACAAAAGCGGCTCGATAACCTCGATTTTCTCGAAGTTCTCGAGAAAATTTTGTTGGGAATCACTGAATCTAACGAATATTTGGTTCTTTCAAAATTCAGAGTACCTTCTCAATAGCATTACGAGTTTTACGAAAAATTAATAGATATAAAATCATGCAGATTGATCGTTTTGAACTGTCAGTTGTCAGTCCTTTTTTTCTACCTTAAATATGAAGATATGTTTTATTATTTCAGTCAAGGACCTCCACTACCTGGTCTAACTCCTGATGGTAGGAGAGTCACTATTATGAGAGGTTTGGTGAAGGATATTGAAACACCTAACTTGGCAGACTTGATGAAACTAGCTCTTATGGTAGGAGATATTCGTCTTGAAGCTGAACAAGTGGGAGTTGCTGGTGATGTCTATATCTTAGACGCTAGCGTTTTATCGCCAGTACATTTTTCGAAGGTTTCTCCAAGCGTCGTGAAGAAGTTTCTAGTCTGTATTCAGGTAAGGAGATATTTTCCCACTACATTAATAACTTAATTACATATTAGCGAAATATTGAATTCATTAATCCTGATGATATTAAATCATCAATGCATTTACCCATTTCTGAAAGAAATTACTAGTATGTTAATGGTCTCGTTAGATTTATAAATTTTGTTATGAGACTCAATGCAAGTCATTCGAATTATAGACTGTTATTATTGACCCTAAAGCCTTGAAAACTATCAACTCATGTTGATCGTGTTGACAATATTCTTTTTCTTCACGTTCCGTCTTCTGGGAAAAATCAATCAACAATATGATTACATGAATTTTATATACAGCTGTTCTGAAAAAGTAAAGAGTAAACCCAACACCCGTTTCCCAAATTTCCCATCTTCGGAAATTCGGGTCTTTTCTGCTTTCTTCTATTTATGTATAATTCTTCAATTTTTTGTAGTAGGGGATATTTGAGTCCTCTCATAGCATTACTTTTTTCAGCGTATTTTTCATTTCATTCCTTCTTTCTAGTATGTTCAGGAGTTCCAGGTTCAACATTCTATCTACTCAAGATATGCATACACCAGTCGAATGCATCGAATTTATTGATTTCGGCTTTTCTAACTTTCATAGTCTCATAGCCACAAAACTGTTTTGAGAATATCGAGTAGTCCAATTCTAACAAATTGAAAAATTAACAAACCTCCTGCAGAAAGAAACTATTTTGAGCTTTCGAAGGTTGGGAGACCATTCTAAATTCTAGCCTCAATGTCTCTTTCCATGTAGTTGGAATACTGAAATCTTTCTGAGATCGTTTTTTCAATAATTATATTTCTAACGACAATTATGTTCTTCGTAATAACCATTAACTCACTCTTTTTCATATTTATTCTAAGTATATATTTGCTACATTAGCTGTTAATTTTCGGGAATACTCTATAAAGTTTTTCTACGGATTCCATTGCTTTCATTCAAAAGCGTTTCAATCGTCTATTACTATAACCTCTGAACATTTGTCTAACTCCTCTTATATATACATAACAGAATATTCTTTCAAAAATTTTTCGAAATAATGTAAGGAATATCAAAGGAGAGTAGGCTATCTGAACTCATGTACGATGTGATGTCTCCATTATGATTGAAAAGGTACTTCGTTAGGGGTTGGAGAAAAGAGGAATTGATTTCTACACGTGATGAAACCAAAATACTCAGGTGATGACTTCTTTGATGCAACACCCTCTTATAACTTCGAAAACAGATATATGTAATAATGCATCAATGATTAGCATTATTTCATACATTTTATCTATAGCAATGAACAGAAAATCATGTACACGTCACGTGTCGAAGATATCTATTGAATTTGCTATGACTATTTTCACATGTTTATACACGATCGCATTACTAGCGCAATCTAGTGACTTCAAATATCAAAATAGATTGAGTTATCGAAATAGTTGTGAATTTAGAAGATGCCTTCAGTAGTTACGGACGTGTGAATATTTAATGGTTTATGTCTTCATGCTTTTCTATTGATTGCTTTAGATGGAATATGTTCAGAAATCTATGCTTCATCCATTGTTCATTAAGTTTGATGCATTACTTTATAGTTCTGCTTTGCAGTCGTAAGAGGATGTTGAGAATTGAATTCGATGCCTCTCACTTGACGATAGACCTGCCGCACACAATTGATGAGTTCTTTGTAGAACGAAACAATTGTGCTTCCATCAAGTGTTTTAATCGATTCCAATAATCTCCTACAATTATCCCTTGAATGATAATTGAGGAATCACATCGAACATGTTCACTCAGGCAGCTCTGGTATGATACAAATTCCAGAAATTCGAGAAATATATATATATATATATATATATATATATATATATATATATATATATATATATATATATATATATATATATATATTGCATTGTGTGAACAAAAAGTGGAAATATTTCATCGATGAATATGATAACTCAATATGGCATTAAATTATTTCTTTAACAGGAAGCCTATCCTGTCAAACTCAAAGAAGTACATGTTGTTAACGCTACATCACTTGTTGATACTGTTATCAACTGGGTGAAACCATTCTTGAAGGAGAAGATTCGTGAACGCATTCACGTTCACCAAGATTTGGAATCACTTTACAAATATGTTCCCAAAGATATTTTACCAGAAGAATATGGTGGCACCGCTGGAAAATTGTCAGAATTCAATGGTAAGTTTCTAGTTTTTTAATTCATTTTGAATAATACTGTCATTTAATTCAAATTAATAATAACGTGAAAAGAAAAATTTTTCAACAGATCTGTAATCTGACTTTAATATTAGTGATAGAAAGTTATCGGTTCCTTTGATTATTTTCATCGAAAACATCAAACAAGTGTGTGATAAACAACCTGCTAATTGAAGATTACATTTATCATTATTATGATGGCATACATTAACTGAGAAGTGTTTTTATAAGAAAAATTTCCATACAACTTATTCAGGAAACATCCAATGTCTAATGAAATTTAATGCCCTTTGGAATATCTGGTAAATTTGTTGACTTCTTTTTTTATAATCGATTCCTCCACATTTCTTGTGAATGTGAAATTTCAAGAAATATAGTTTGCCTGTATAACCTTTTCTCATTGTTTCACATAAAAAATTAAATTTTTCAATAAATCTAGGAATTTCATCATTTCTACGAGTATAAATCTAATTGTTGACAGGTAGAGTTGTGATGTGCAGTCCTTTTAACGAGCCTGATTTTTGTATCTACCTCTCTGGAAAAATAAATGATAGCTTCGCAAATCTAATGAAAATATAAATTATTGAAACGAAAACTATAGAATGTAGATACATCTAAAGTGTGATAAATTCACATTTATCAATAAATACATAACTTTATTGAAAATTGCCAACAAAAATACAAACACTCAATTCAATACTAAAAAATACTAAATACTGAACACCGAAAATTACCATATCAAAGCATGCAATCCTAAAATTTGTCACAAAACTTATCATTTAATCCTAAAAATTTATCAACAACCATTTTATTTCTGGTAATTCTGGCAATTATCAATCATTGTTAGTTTTTATATACGTAGAAAATTATGGTTTTGTGGTTCTGTGAATTATTTTGTGGCGTTATGAAAGGAAAGACGTTGCTATTTGACTTTGATTTCAACTTAATGTGAAGAAGTTGTTATTGGGTACTGTTTTCATACAAAACATGGAAGATGTGTGAACTCATTTCTGAAACCAGACTCAATGAAGAATCTTTTGCTATTAAATCAATAGTCGGAAATTGTCACTTACTTTTGTCAAGAGAGACAAAAACATTTCATTTATAAAAAAGGTGAAATTCATCGAAGATAAAAAAAATGCAATATGCCGTTTCTTCTGCGCACGAACGCTTGTCAAAATATGGCTTAGTAAATATTGGAAATATACAAAAATCGGTTGTTTCTATAATACGTTGTAATATCCGCAAAATCCGAGCCAACTTGCGATAATATTCATGATTCATAAAGGCGCAATAAACGATAAACGCCGCACCATGAAGATTAAAGCGTTTGAAGGAGAATATAAAGGTATAACACACGAATTATTCATTTCAATTAGTGGAAAACAGCAGAAGAAAATTGAGATTGAAACAAAGTAATTAGTGTTGAGCCTTATGAAGAGCACTCCGTTCAATTGCGTATGTTAAATGGATCTTGTTGACATACGAGTCAATATAAAAAATGACACGAAGGTTTCGCTTATCTCTTGGTGAAACATTATGTTGAAAACTATAAAATTAAAAATTAACACATTTGACTTAAGTTTCACTGAATATATTAAAAACTCTACATATGTTTCGGGTGGTTAAACCCATTATAAAGAGTATACAATATTACTCAACAGTCAGAAATCAGTAATATTCAATACTCAGTCAGTCAATCTAATATTGTATACTCTTGATAATGGGTTAACCACCCGAAATATATGTGGAGTTTTTGATATATTCAGTGAAACTTAAGTCAAGTGTGTTAATTTTTAATTTTAGAGTCACATATAAGTTTATCATAGATCTCTAATCGCAAAACCCATAGAAGCTCAAGTCTGGAAGAGTCCAAATACTGCACGACAGTATCAATAGAAAAGAGATGATAGTCGAGCCTGGTTAGACAAGATATCGATAAACTTGGTTGTCTCATCACTTTTCTCATAAAATTCATGTGATGATTAGCTTTGCAAGAAACATTTTCCCGAAAAAACCTCAAAGCAGGATAAAACGGTCCAATATTGAATTTCCCATTGCACTGATATGAAAAAGTGTTCGACTAATGATACAAGAATCAGATCGAGGCAAATCAGATAACCAAAATATATCCATGTTGCTTTGTTTGTTCCTGATCATTTCTAAAACTAGAAAATGAAGAATGGCGTTTCAAATCGGCTGTATCGACGAATTGAGTGTACTATTCGCAAATAGACGTTTGTTTTTGTTGATGACAAGCGATACAAAATACGATTTGTGGAAATCGAGAACGATCCCAAAGTAAACGAAAATTTGGGGTTCAAGGCTTCCATCAGTCATTTGTATATACTGATGAGTGCAATTTGAATCGCTGTGAAGTCAGGAAAATGATATTTCAACAATTCAAGTGCTAAAAGAATCTCTTCGCAAAAACAAATATTGATTATTGTTAAAAGGCATTCACGGTAATTCAAGTTCTTTTGAACTAATTGAATGTTGATTTTGTGTTAAGTCTGCGAGTACTTTTCGAATTAAGTTGGGTGTGTTCACCTTCAAATTCCTTTCACACTCAAGTTTTTTTACGTAAATAAGAGAATGTGTTTATAATCATGTGTCAATATAAAGAGAATATGTTGAACGAATGAATCCTATTCCAATTTCATTCTATCATTATTGAGGTTGAGGAAGAGTGTGAGGAACTATGATCGGTAACTGCTAGATGTGATGACTTTCATTTTCATATTTCCATTCAACAACTCATCAGATGAATACGTACTTTATCTGAATACTTTTAATTGAATTTGAAATATATATATATATATATATATATATATATATATATATATATATATATATATATATATATATATATATAAGGAAATGGAATTTTTTTTTCTTGTGGCACTTAATGAAATATTTGAAAAATGAACACTTAAACATTCATTTAAAAAATTCAAATTCATCAAGAGAATGTTATAGTAGAGCTAGATATGTGAACGTGTACGATGTGATGTCTTCATTATCCTTCAAGGGATAAATGTTAGAGAAATATTGAAATCGATGCCACACCTGATGGAAGTGCGAGACATATATGTTTCGTTCTGCAAGGAACTCGTCAGTCGTACCACGTCCATCGAAGTGAGGCAACGATTTCAACCTCCAAGCATCTTCTTGTGACTCCAAGTGGAAGATCGTAGAGTACTGAATACTCCACAATTCCTTCTATAGGAATCAGTAGAAAACACCTCTCACATTACAGACACAACAAGTATCGAAATTTCACATATCTTCTATACCCGTAGGTATCTACTAAACTGCAATGTCTATTCGACAAATTTCATCATACGATGTGTTCAAATGTCAATATTTTGCGTTAGTAGTACGCTCGCGTTTATTCCCGTATTTCAGGGGCCTACTCGGCGATATTTTAAAGAAAATGAAATTTTTTCGCTTGTGGCACTGAATGAAATATTTAAGAAAATGAGCACTAAAACATTCATTTGAAAAATTCAAATTAATCGAGAAAATGTTAGAGTAGAGCTTGATATGTGATCGTGTACGATGTGATGTCTCCATTATCCTTCAAGGGATAAATGTTAGAGAAATATTGAAATCGATGCCACACCTGATGGAAGTGCGAGACATATATGTTTCGGTCTGCAAGGAACTCGTTGAAAACAGACATTGCAATTTAGTAGATACCTACGGGTAAGAAGATATGTGAAATTTCGATGCTTATTGTGTCTGTAATCTGAGAGGAGTTTTCTACTGATTCCTATAGATGGAATTGTGGAGTATTCATTACTCTTCGATCTTCCACTTGGAGTCACAAAAAGATACTTGGGGGTTGAAATCGTCGCCTCACTTCGATGGACGTGGTGCGACTGACGAGTTCCTTGCAGAACGAAACATATATGTCTCGCACTTCCATCAGGTGTGGCATCGATTTCAATATTTCTCTAACATTTATCCCTTGAAGGATGAAGGAGACATCACATCGTACACGTTCACATATCTAGCTCTACTAAAACATTCTCTTGATTAATTTGAATTTTCAAATGAATGTTTTTTAAGTGTTCATTTTCTTAAATATATATATATATATATATATATATATATATATATATATATATATATATATATATATATATATATATATATATATATATATATATATATATATTTATATATATATATATATATATATATATATATATGAAGGCATGTCAATATTCCCCGATGTTGATATAGGCATGTCAATATTCCCCGATGTTGATATATAATATCAGGGGTGGGCAAATGGATAATTGCAGTTAACCAGTGGACTACCAAGACATTATTGATGGACCATTTTTAATGTTTCTTATTCGACCTAAATTTTCCAAGATTTGGAGCTCGGAACGAAATAATGACAAAAACAGACCGTGTAATGCAAAAGTTCACCTCCGCTGGGCTACATGAGCATTGTGATTATTGCTTCGTAAGACGTCTTACCTGCACTATTTCCGAACATCAAAAAACTGAAGAAATTAGAGAAAGCGAAATTTTTTCTTTTAAAGAGACAAGTCATAAGGCGTTCAGAAAAAACATCTAATCTACTGACGGTTCTCAAAAAAGGAAGGAACGGGGTGAATGGTATTTCCGAAGAGTTCGATGTCTTCGAAATGCACTAAATATTCTTTCTCGATAGTCGATAGTTTGTGTTTTTCTCACTCACATTCGTGTGAAACACTCTCGGAGAATTTCATTCGAATTATTCCAATCCTTCAAATGAAAACATCAGAATAGACTAACTATGATTGACGTATTTATTATGTATTATTTAAGCATCCATTAGCAACAATTCAGTTTTGTTGGATATCTGAACTGCTTTTGTTAGCTCAAATAACTTTAGACCGAAAAGACGCAATTTCGATCTAAAATGATCTAGAAGGAGAGTCATCAAATCAATTCTACAGGGCTACAGAAAGTTGCAAAATTATATAACTGCTCAATCTGAAATCTTAGCTAGCAATCAAATATTGTACCCCAAAAAACTTATTCAATTATCAAATTTTTATTCATTTATCCTTCCATAATATGAATTTCGAATATATATATATATATATATATATATATATATATATATATATATATATATATATATATATATATATATATATATATATATATATATATATATATATATATATATATATATATATATATATATATATATATATATGTACATATATAGTAAATACTGAGACTCTTAATCGAAATATTTCAAATAAAACTCTCAGGGAGCTGTCTACACAAATGTTGTCAACGAGAACGAACCCATCACTTTCGAGAGTGAATATTAAGAGCGTTTCGAAAAATTCATCGATCTTGTTGAATGATAATAGGATACAATTGTTTGATCATTATTATGAATCATCAGGCCATATTTAATCTATCAATCAAAAATCTATGACTTTCAAAACGAACATAGGTCCTATACCAAAGGGAGAGATATTCTACAGAGTGAAATATTCACGTAGGCTCCCTCTATCGGCGAAAGGACGTATCTCCCTAGCGTTCAAGATTCCTACTCATGACAACAAGAGTGCGAGTGGAAGGCTTTGTAGATATTTCATTCGAACACAACAGGAAATTGTCTGAAATGTGTACGAATAATTCCATGCCTAATCGCTCCAGATCACGCCAGGCGGCAAAAGTGTTGCTAGTTCAAAGATTCACAGGTCATTCAATACTAGTAAATATTGAGACTCTTAATCGAAATATTTCAAATAAAACTATCAGGGAGCTGTCTACACACACGTTGTCAACGAGAACGAACCCGAAATATCTACAAAGCCTTCCACTCGCACTCTTGTTGTCTTGAGTAGGGATCTTGAATGCTAGGGAGAGTTTATACGTCCTTTCTCTGATAGAGGTAGCCTATGTGAATATTTCACTTTGTAGAATATCTCTCAATTTGGTATAGGACCTATGTTCGTTTTGAAAGTCATCGATTCTTGATTGATAGATTAAATATGGACTGATGATTCATAATAATGATGAAATAATTGTTTCCTATCATCATTCAACAAGATCGATGAATTTTTCGAATCCTTGAGAGTTTTATTTGAAATATTTCGATTAAGAGTCTCAGTATTTCCTAGTATTGAATGACCAATGAATCTTTGAACTATATATATATATATATATATATATATATATATATATATATATATATATATATATATTTATATATATATATATATATATATATATATATATATATATATATATATATATATATATATATATATATATATATATATATATATATATATATATATATATATATATATATATATATATATATATATATAAGTCAATACTGAAACTCTTAAACGAGAACGAACCTTTCTAGAGTGAATATTGAGTGCGCTTCGAAAAATCAGTGTAGACTGCCCCCTGAGAGTTTTATTTGAAACATTTCGATATTTCAACTAAGAGTAGCAGTATTGATTAAGTATGAAGTATTCGTGAATCTCTAAACAAGTTATGTTGTTGCCCGCCTGGGTATGATCTGGAGTGATTAGGCATGGGACCATTCTTAAACATTACAGACAAAACTCTGGGGTGTTTGAATTGAATGTCTACAAAACCTTTTCACTCAATAGTGTTGTCAGGAGAAGGAATCTAGAAAGCTAGGAGGCGTTTATACGTCGTTTCTTCGATAGAGCGAGCTCCCGTGCTTAGTTCACGATCCAATTCTCATTCGGATGTAGGACCTTTTGAAAGTTATCGCTTCTTGATTGATTGATTGAATATGTTCGATGATTCTCAATAACGATGAAACAATTGTATTACATTATCATTCAATAAGTTTCATGTGATAAGTGATATGTTCGTTCTCGTTGTGTAGACAGCTCCCTGGGAGTTTTTTTGAGATACCTATTTCGATATTTCAATTAATAGTCTCAGTTATATATATATATATATATATATATATATATATATATATATATATATATATATATATATATATATATATATATATATATATATATATATATATATCATAATTTGAATATAATTGAATGTATGTTCCTGTTTCAGACGAATGGATCAAAAAATTGGAGGAATATACTCCGTGGTTCAAAGCACAAGAAGATGTGAAGGCTGATGAGTCTAAACGACCAGGAAGTCCAACGAACTATGACGACCTTTTTGGCCTTGACGGGAGTTTCAGACAACTAACTATTGACTAAACTGCGACAATCTTCAATTGAAAATGTTGCTCTTGAGTCTTCACTTTCTGACCAAATATTCTTCGAGATTTATTAACAGAAAAATGTCGACTTTTTCGAGATTCGAGGAGAAGTCAGCGATATTTGTGCTGAAAGTTCAGTACTGTTGTATTCTTTTTTTTAGTTAATATTTCAAAAGATATGTTAGTTCTTAAGATAATCAAATTTCATTCATTTAGTTTCATTTTCATTGTCTCATTACGTCCTCGTAATTATATGTATTCTATATTAAAATAATAATTCGTTGAATGTCTTTTTTAGCCAAAATCCTTCTAATGCGGATTCTCATAAAAAAATGAGATCAATTCAGAAAATTATCATCATTATTGCGAAAGAATGAAGGCCCTCTATGATATGACCATTCATTTATAAACCCTTTTCCAGATAATAATATATGAAAGAGAAGACGTTTGATACTGATGTGAGAACAATATGCAATAATAGAAAATTTGATGTAAATTCAACTTCCACTGACTGAAAAATTATAATTTCAACAGGTAAGCTATTTAATATGGTAAATTAACGATAAGAAAAATGATGTTGATGCTTAGAAGAACGAAAAATTGTCTTCGTGAACCTCGAACATAACCAACAAGATCTTTTCATTTTTCATTTGTCCACTGATGCCATTCCACATTTATGAATGTTCAAGAAGATTGAATCTTGAAAGCCTCTAACAACTAACTCACATTGTCACGAGAATGCGCTCCTGTATGATCAAGAGAGATATTGTTTCATATATATATATATATATATATATATATATATATATATATATATATATATATATATATATATATATTGTTCTGATTCTTTGCATGATTTCCGGTGTTACATCCCCGTCTTCCGTGAAAATTTGTCCCAGATATGTGTAAGACGCTGCTATTTCTGATGGGGATCCGTCCACCTCCATTTGATCTCTGGTGCAGAAAGGGGTTCAGCATCATCTTCATTTTTGTGGTGTTTATTTTCAGACCTATTTTCTTGCTCGCGATGTTCAGTTCATTGATGCGCTCTTGAAGATCGGTAGCATCATGGGAGAACAGGACCATATCCTCCGAGAACCTCAAGTGGCTGAGGTAGCGGCCATTTATCTCGATTCCTTTCTCGCTCCAGTCCCGCTTCTGGAATATACACTCCAACGCAGCTGAGAACAGTTTTGGGGAAAACCGGTCTCCCTGTCTCACGCCTCTCATTATCGGAAACTTTTCGGAGTATTCCTCTATTTTGAGGGTTGCTGTGTGCCATGTTCGTATATATTCTGGATCAGCTCGGTATAGAAAGATAGTGTTCCTATCCTAAGTAATGCAGTGGTTGCACAGCTAAAGTTCTAAGCAACTCAAATGCATTCTTATAGCCAATAAATGCCATATATAACGGGCATATTATTAATTGAAGTCCTTAATTAATAATTTTACTGCATTTGTATTTAATCTATCATTGAATGATTTCTGTTGTGTTTTTTGTTAGTTTAACAACTTATGTCTGATCATTCCTGAAGATGAATTGAAACTTAGGTCGAAATATAGAATTACTGACGATTAGTCTTGGATTAATTTAATTGCCTAAATCGCCGATAACCCAAAAATTTTCAACTAATATATATATATATATATATATATATATATATATATATATATATATATATATATATATATATATATATATATATATATATATATATATATATATATATATATATATATATATATATATATATATATATATATATATATATATATATATATATATATACATATATATATATATATATATATATATATATATATATATATATACACATATAGATATATATATATATATATATCTCTCGATATCACTTTAAATTTTGAAAAAAAGTGGAAGAGTTTGAGAGCCAAAATTTTTTTCGAAAACTTTAGAAAAGCTCGACAGAATATGAATAGGTCTATAATTTTTAAACTCATTAGCGTCTCCTTTCTTAAAAAGAGGTTTTACTAAAGAAATTTTCAAATCATCGGGAAAACAACTATTGTGAAAAGAACAGTTTATAATATGTGCCAGCGGCTTACTGATGAGATGGATCGATTTTTTTATGACAGACATAGGAATACCATCATATCCGCAAGAGTTGGAGGTTCTGAGAGATTTCACTGCAGTGAGAACATCCCTCTCTGTAATATCGAAGAAAAAGAATGAACTTTCGATTTTACCTGAGTATGAAGCATGAGGTGTCCCAAGAAGACCAACTGGGCATGATTCTCCAATGAAGAAATCATTAAAATTGTTACATAGGTCGACTGGATATTCTGTTTTGAGAGGTAAGCTATTCTCCCTACTCCTGCCTGACACGGAATCAAGCACTTTCCATACTGCTTTGGACTTTTTATTGGAGTTTTCAATATATTTACTAAGGAATGTCCTGTTTGCCGAAGAAATCGCCCGGTCATATATTCTCTTATAGTTGCTATAAATATTTTTAAACTCTGGTCTGACCGTAGAAATTACCATCAGATTATCCAGCAGTTTTTTTTTACTTTGTAAATCCGGACTGGATCTAAAAGTTAATATGTTGCGCCTGGGGCTAATTTCTTTTAATGGAAAAGAAACCTCAAAAATCATCCTATAACGATTGGAAAACAGAGTCCACATTTTGTTAACATCCTTAGTCATATCATAAATATCATTCCAGGAAACTGAGGACAATGAAGAAATGAACTGGGCAAGGGCACTGAAACAGCTGTATTTGAGCTGTTAAATGAAATAATTTCTACTCTTGAAGATGGTGAGGTTCCATTAGCATTGCTATTTGACCTTTCCAAAGCCTTTGACTCTGTTGTACACGCTATTCTTCTTGAAAGATTGGAGCTAAATGGTATTCGAGATATCTCTCTTAAATTCATTGAAAGCTATTTAAAAAATAGACAACAGAGAGTTATAATCAACTCAGGTGGGAAA
Source organism: Henosepilachna vigintioctopunctata (assembly GCA_030704895.1). NCBI lineage: Eukaryota > Metazoa > Arthropoda > Insecta > Coleoptera > Coccinellidae > Henosepilachna > Henosepilachna vigintioctopunctata. The sequence goes on from JARQZJ010000013.1 coordinate 1,619,410, forward strand.
ATGTACCAATCTGAGAATAGGGTCCTTTCAAGAGGAATTCCCCAAGGAAGCGTACTCGGCCCTTTACTTTTCATTATTTATATAAACGCTCTTCCGGGAGTTGGTTGTAGAATAGGCAGTACACCTTTCTTTTACGCTGACGATAGCAACTTCCTCATTGCTTCTTCTGATGTTGAATCGTGCATAAAGGCTGGTAAGACGATGCAAGAGGCTGCAGAGATGGACATGTGGTGTAGCAGCAGTGGCTTGGTCATGAATAAGAGCAAAACTCAGGGTATTTTTTTCCGTGGTAATAATTCTAAAATGAATTACCCATCCACTTTTTGTGTTAATGGTGACTACGACATCACTCTAGGGGAAATGGTTGATTTCCTGGGTGTTACACTTGACAGGCACTTGCGATGGTCTCCGCATATCAGTAAGTTAAGAAAAAAATTGAACTCCGTAATATACACTCTTGTGGTTATCAAAAGCAGGATAAACTCTGATGCTGTTCGCACTTTATATTTTGCCAATTTTCAGTCCCTTATGTCATATGGTATTATCTTCTGGGATAATTCGCCTTCTGCGAATGATATTTTCTTAACTCAGAAAAGGGCGATTAGAATTATGTTTAATTTAGGTTATAGAGGATCCTGTCGTGGCATTTTTAAGGCTAATAATATTTTAACGTTTCATGCTTTATACATCTATAGACTTATGATCTTTTTGAAACAGCATCCGCATTATTTTAATGAATATAGAAATGAAAATTCGACACGACGAATATTTACGTTTCACTTACCTATTCACTATAGCTCCAGGTTTGCCAAAGGCCCATTATATATGGCTATGCGAATTTTTAACCTGTTGCCTAAGTGTCTACGGTTAACTGAGAGCTTTAATGTCTTCAAAAAGATACTTTATAAACAACTTATTGATTGTGAACCATATACTATTAATGAGTTTTTAGACTTCTGTAATAGTTGAGACTATTTCTATATGGTCTAAACTATCAACATTTTTTGTATTTAGCGTTAACTTTTGACTTGTTTCTTATGTATTTAAAATACTTATTGGAATTAAATTATATTATTATTATTATTATTATTATATATATATATATATATATATATATATATATATATATATATATATATATATATATATATATATAAAGTGGGTGATTTTTTAAGCGTATTTTTTTTTAATCGTATAAAATACTCAATTTGCATCATATATTCAAAATTTTTATTGAAATTGATAAGCTGGCCTTTAGCATTTACATTTTGAAGACAACTTTATGTAATTGTTGAATGAATTTCTGAATTCATTCAGAAGGTCCTATTTTGCGTCACGTTTTCGAGCATTTCAGCCTGTATCCCACGAATTAGGCGTATTATGTTATCCTGTAAGGCTCCAATCGTGTCCGGCTTGTCCACATACACTAACGATTTTACAAAACCTCACAAGAAGTAATCCAGAGGCGTCAAATCCCATAGGCCATTTCGAAAGATAAGCTGCTCACCAAATACATCCTTCAACATGTCCATTGTTTCACGAGCTGTGTGGCATGTGGCACCGTCTTGATGAAACCACATGTCAACCAAGTTCAACTACTGGGGCAAAAAAAGTTGCGTATCATGGCTCGATATCGTTCGCCGTTCACGGTAACGTTTCTTCCACGGTCGTCTTTGAAGAAAAATGGACTGATGATGCCACCAACCCATAAACCAAACCAAACTGTCGTTTTTCGGGATGCATCGGTAACTCTTGTATGGCAAGTGGCTGTTCATTACTCCAGATGCGAAAATTTTGTTTATTTACATATCCGTTAAGCCAGAAATGAGCCTCATCGCTGAACACAATTTTTCGTCGTAACAAACGATACACATTTTCTACAGAGCACGAACTTTGATAGTAAATTTCAACAATTTGCAATCATTGCTCGTTTGTAGGTCTTTCCATGATGAAATGGCAGAGTTAACTGAAAGCTTCTCACTGTTACAGATGACGTTCGGATGCCATCACCAACCATTGCCGCCAAACTGAAAAACTTAACTCTTAAGAAATCACCCTTTTTTATACTGAGTATACCAGTTTATACTGAGACTCTCAATCGAAATGTTGTGAATGAAAGTCAAAGGTAGCTGTCTGCACGAATGTGGTCAACGAGAAGAAATCTATCACTTTCGAGAGTGAATATTGAGTGCGCTTCGAAAAATCATCGATCTTGTTGAATGATAATAGGATACAGTTGTTTCATCATTATTATGACTCATCAGTTCTCATTTGATATTTTCCAGATGAATGATTTGTGAATCTTGAAGCTATATAATAATAATAATCTTTATTCAGTTGAAGGGTTACATAATTACAATATCTGCTTTACAAAATTAAATTAATATATATATATATATATATATATATTATATATATATATATATATATATATATATATATATATATATATATATATATATATATATATATATATATATATATATATATATATATATATATATATATATATATATATATATATATATATATATATATATATATATATATATATATATATATATATATATATATATATATATATATATATATTTGAAAAGGTTTTTACAGGTATGAAAATAGAAAAGAAGAAGTTTACGGTATTAACCTGCAATTTTTTTTGTGACAGCAGTTTACATATGTTTCAATCTAATTCGCTATCATCAGAACGGCGTAGTTCAAGTTTTATATGTTCAAACTTGGATGTTGATTAAAAACACAACACATAACAAAACACAAAATTCAACGAGAGGAAGCGACATTATTGTATATCAATATTGTATTATAATTCAGTATCTCTGATTGGAGTTCTACTCGACTCTGTTTTGAAGGCTGAATCAATGTGTACCTGTGAGACGATATTTATACCTTCTGGAAATTTTGTACCGGCAATAAGATGAATTTAAAAAGATTTATACAGGTATGAAAATGGAAAAGAAAGAAGTTACGGTATTTATCTAAACTAAAATTTAAAAAAAAAATCAAAATTTCAGGTAAATACGTAAATTTTTTCTTTTCTATTTTCATACCTGCATAAACCTTCTCAAATAAATCTTATTCTCGGTACAGAATTTCCAGAAGGTATGAATATCGTTTCACAGGTAGACATTGATTCAGTCTTCAAAGCAGAGTCGAATAGAACTTCAATCAGAGATACTCAATTAAACCACAAAGATTGAATTTTGTGTTTTGTTTTGTTTTGTGTTTTTAATCACAAATCCAAAATTGAACATCTAAAAGTAGAACTACGCCGTTATGATGATAGCCAATTACCTTGAAACATATGTAAACGGCTGTCACAAAAAACAAAAAAAAATTTTCATTGATAATCAAATTTATTTATAAAAACAATTATTATCACTAATAACAACAACCACAAGTAGGTACTGCTGTCAGATTTCACTATACTCACTCACTATTCTATTTACTTCACTGGAAATTACTATAATACAAATACATCAATCTTCAATTACCATCACACAATTTACTACACTTTGTTATTCTCTACTATTTTACGACTATCGTTACTGCATTTTAATCTTCATTCACCCTTACTAATTAAAATAAGAATTACATTAATTTTTCATATCATTTCAATAAATCACCTAATCGAATTGGATATTAGCCTTTTAACAAAGCTGCTCTGGAAGGGGTGCTGATAGGTCCTGTGAAGTGTCTGTTTATTATTCCATTGTATCCCAAGGCATCTAAATTAGCAGTAGTGATTTGGTTCAATCCACGGTAGCTTAAATCATTCGAATCCTGAAATCCAACATACTGAGGTCAATAAAAACACATGCATTGTTGGAATGAAAAGGTTATGCTATTATGAATCTTTGAAGTCGGTTAATATTATAATCAATTGTAAAATAACTGCATCAGGATAATTGGATAGCAAAACCAAAGCTTTCGTTTGATTCCATGAAATTATTATATTCAGACGCTTTCAATTTTGAGTATTTTCCTTCTGTGATAGCCATTCACACAGATCCGGGGGACTTGATACGTCCCTATATATATATATATATATATATATATATATATATATATATATATATATATATATATATATATAAGAAAATGAACAACACTAGAACATTCATTCGAAAAATTCAAATTAGTCAAGAGAATGTTATAGTTGAGCTAGATATGTGAACGTGTACGATGTGATGTCTCCATTATCCTTCAAGGGATGAATCCTTTGAAATAAAAAATTTAAAATATATCCCTTGAAGGATAATAGAGACATCACATCGTACACGTTCACATATTTAGCTCTACTATAACATTCTCTTGATTAATTTGAATTTTTCGAATGAATGTTCTAGTGTTCATTGTCATAAATATTTCATTCAGTGCCATCAGCACAAAAAATTTCATTCACTGATATATATATATATATATATATATATATATATATATAATTTATGTATATATTATATATATATATATATATATATATATATATATATATATATATATATATATATATATATATATATATATATATATATATATATATTTATATTTATAAGTATGGGTTTCTTGGGAATGAGCATAGTTTAGAATTGATGGAATAATTGTTTATTCTACATATGTTTCGATGTATCTTAATTGATAAGGACGTGTGAAACTTTTAATGTAGATGTCTTCATGTGCTTTTCATTGATTCTAAGATTTGAGATGTACGTTTATTTATGCATTATATAGGCATAGACTTACTCTATATTTAAATGAGAGGTAATAATAAAAACTTGTTTAAAAATCACTGACTGAACAATTCTTTATTCGTCTAGTTTCACCTTTTACAGCATTATCAAGAATGAATACATATTACAAAGACAACCTATAAATATTTTGCAGATCTGTTCGGGCCACCTTAAATTTCGTCATAGAGCGGTGAGTGGTTTAGGTCTAACTGGTCATTAAGAAGATTGTATCTATCGGATTTTTGAAGTTTATTTATTTCCATGGCTTCCAGGTAGTTCATTTTAATTCCTTTTTCACAGAAATGCGTTTTTCTTTCTTTATAATAAGTGAATTGATTATTTTCAGTGGGAACTGATTGTTCCTACCTATTGTACGAATCACATTAAGTTCATCCCTGAGGTCTCGTTTTGATAAGGGAATCGAAAAGGCCCTATGGATCTATGGACAAAATATTCAGGAAACCCACCTTCTCTGACGCCATCATGAATTTCAATTCGTTCAGTCCAATAAGCCACCGAATTGCAGCTCTCAATTCAATGATCCATAGGGCCTTTTCGATTCCCTTATCAAAACGAGACCTCAGGGATGAACTTAATGTGATTCGTACGATAGGTAGGAACAATCAGTTCCCACTGAAAATAATCAATTCAGTTATTATAAAGAAAGAAAAACGCTTCATCAATAGACTTTTATATAGGCCACACTACATCAATAATGACAGAAATGAATTAAGATATGTGAGCATCCCTTATACACACGTTCCCTCTTCAAAAATCATCAAGTTCTTCAAAAATAATAATTTAAATATAGCATTTTCAAGTCACAGCAGATTGGATAGAATGATCTTTAATAACAAATTGTCTGAATCAGAGCCAATGAAGAAGTCTGGAATTTATAGATTGGACTGTGAAGAATGTAAGTCGTCATATGTTGGCCAGACCGGAAGATGTTTTGAAACTAGGTTAAAAGAACACGTAAAAAACGGACAATCTGCTTTTCGGGAACATCTAGAGTCGACAAGACATAAGATCTCAAGTTGTTTTAAACCTAAGATACTTCATTTCTGTGAAAAAGGAATTAAAATGAACTACCTGGAAGCCATGAAAATAAATAAACTTCAAAAATCCGATAGATACAATCTTCTTAATGACCAGTTAGACCTAAACCACTCACCGCTGTTAAATCTGTGATAATTTGGAAACCCCCACCTCTATGACGAAATTTAAGGTGGCCCGAACAGATCTGCAAAATATTTATAGGTTGTCTTTGTAATATGTATTCATTCTTGATAATGCTGTAAAAGGCGAAACTAGTCGAATAAAGAATTGTTCAGTCAGTGATTTTTAGACAAGTTTTTATTATTACCTCTCATTTAAATATGAACTATCACAGAGTAGATTAATCGTCCATCGAATTTATTACTCTATATTTCTGTCTTAAAATCGACTAGAGCGTCGGTTGTGAGGATTGAAATCTTTGTCTTTCATCCGTGGAACGTGGCGTGACTGATGAGTACCTTGTAGTACGAAACAGTATACTGTCTCACGTTTTCAATAAATGAAGGCAGCGATTTCAAGACTCTCCAACATTTTTCCCATGAAGGATAATGGAGAATCTATTATTCTCTAACACTGATCCCTAGAAGGACAATGGAGACATCGCATTGTTCATGTTTCACATAGCCAGCTCCGCTATAATATTCTTCGGAATAATTCGTCAAGAATTATCGAAAGAACGTAATAATGTATACTTTGATAGCGAATATCTATAAGTAGTATTATCTACAAGTGCGATAACGTAGCACGGGAACTACAGAATTCTTTTTAGTGTTTTCACTCTGATATATATATATATATATATATATATATATATATATATATATATATATATATATATATATATATATATATATATATATATATATATATATATATATATATATATATATATATATCGTATATAGTGTCGCATCTTGTCAAATTCAATATAACAAGAATATTCAATACCATTGATCAACTCTTCGAAGTTTTTTTCTGCTAGGAAAGAATTTTTCAACATGAATTCTTGTCAACTCTTGATATACTTTCGAATTTTCTATGCAAAATATTCCAAATTTTCAATATACTCTATGTTACATTGCTTTGGAGGTAGGTATAATTCAGCTTCTCCTCTGAAAGATTTTTGTTTGGTATAATGCTCATGTTTCAATCTTAAACTGCTAAACTCTTGAAAATTATTCATCACAAAGACCACCGACTCATATATGTACAGTCCATAAAAGGTAAACACACCTTTTCTTTCAAACATGAGCCTACACGATTCTCTCTGGGTCATTCTGCTCTGCGGTCAGAGCAGCATGCAATCCCACAGTGCCGCTAACCAATCTAATAGCATAACACTGCCTTGCAATACTAGTTGCAATTTTTTCAATATGTTCAACATGAATTCCTAAAAACGATAAAATGCCAACTTCACCAATTTGTGTGCTCTGATAATTTAGTCTTATATTTTCCTTCCATTTCCTGAATACTATTAGTTTTGTCTTTTCAATATCAACACTTTCATTAGCTCTCTACATATTAGCGAAGTATCATCTGCAAACATTATTATTTTGCCATGTGTTAAATACAATTGTAATTGTACAAGGTCATTTGTGTATGAACGTAGATCAAAGGTCCCAAAATGAAAACTTGTGGGACACCCACCTCTACTCGAATAGATTCAGATATTCTCATATCTTCATTCTTTCTTTTTCTTATTACTTTTTGAGTTCTTATAATTAGATAAAATCTCATGAGTTCCAACGCAATGCCTCTTATGCCGTTCTGTTCCAATTTTGCCAGTATATATGTCTCATTCAAGTTGAATAGAAGTAATATATTCATCTATTCAATTTTATAATATTCAACATTGGTCGGAAAAACGAACAACAGTTTTTTTTGTTATGAATTTATTGTTATTTATTTATTTCATTGAGCTCATTAACTTAAAGCAAGATTATAAGGAATCGGAAAAAGTACGAACCATGTCGTCCGCAATAATCATTACTATGTGTGGAGGTTTCTTCCCAACAGTCTCTCCACAACAGGTATATGATATTGTACACCACACATTTAACAAAAATGCACAAGTAATTTTCATTATTGTTCCTAAAACTGTACAACAAACGAATTCTACTGGTGAATACGAGAAATTTTAAAATAAACTACATATACTTGAAGGCGTATCGATTGCAAAATTGCTAGTAGATAATTTTAATTATGCTCTCTAGATATGTTAATTTGAGTCAATGTACCGGTTCGGTTTGAGTTCTCTACAGGAAATTCGATTTAATTTTACGTTTTCATCAAATTTTTATATAAACCTATCAAAAACTATGTCATCAGTATCGACACAAAGAAGAAGTTCATGATTATTTACTTAATTCAATTTGTTCTATAGTATTTGCTACTTGTTGCATTGAACGTTTTTCTTTGAATAATATCATTACCTATTTTTTGATTATCAAAGATGATATGAAATCAAACTGAAATGATACATTACTTCATGTCAAAGTTAATCTGTCATAAATTAATGATTTAATCGTCTAGCACGGAATTTGGCTTTCTATATATATAATATATATATATATATATATATATATATATATATATATATATATATATATATATATATATATATATATATATATATACATATATATATATATATATATATATATATATATATATATATATATATATATATATATATATATATATATCTATTCTATATATATATATATATATATATAAAAGAAAGTCGTGTTAGTTACTCCACTTATAACTCAAGAACGGCTGTACCGATATGGCTTAAAATTGGTGGGGAGGTAGCTTAGAGCCAGGAGACGGACATGGGATACTTTTTGTCCCGTTCGGTAGCGTTCCCGTGTAACTTGACAAGAAACGTCAGTCACTATGAAAGGTTGTATGAGTTGGTTGAAATCATACTTTTTTAGCACAAAATAGTAAGCATCAGTGGTTTTGTGGTAGAATGCACGACGTCACGCGGGCGGCTCGGGTTCGGTCCCGACTAATCAAAGCTTGGCTTTTTTTACTTCAATGACAAAAGTTTTCACTAATTTCATTCAATACACATCGAACATAATTATAAAACAGTCGTATATTAAATTCATATGAAGAACAATTACTGTATTGAAAACAAAACACATTATATTCTTTCAAAATATTTTCAATTGATTGTTAAATTTAGGTCAATGACACTTCTGAGGCTGTTCTTTGAAAATTCTCGCAAATTTTATCATTAATATTTCTATATATAAAAGAAAGTCGTGTTAGTTACACATTTATAATTCAAGAACAGCTGAACTGATTTGGCTGAAAATTCGTAGGAGGGCAGCTTAGAACCAGGAGAAGGACATAGGATACTTTTTGTCACGTTCCCGTGGGACGTGACATAATACGTGGTATAACAAAACGGATATACCACAGTAAGGATAATTATGTCGGAAGACATTTTACATCAAATTCGTGTCAGTAAAAGAAATCCCGACCTTCAGATGAATGAGTAGATACATAATCAGGCTTATATTGATCGAAGACATGTGTTACCTCACTTTGGAGGAATTTCTCACTGTAATCAGAGCGACACATAACTACGCTCCTGGCGAAGATAACATACACTACCCTATGATTAACTATTTATCTCTGGATGCTAAAAATACATTGCTTCATATTTTCAACCGCTTCTGGAACGGAGAGGATACTCCTACCGAGTGGAAAAACACAATTGTAATACCAATCCTGAAGCCGGGTAAAAACCCTGAACATACTTCATCTTACCGACCAATTTCTTTCTGTTCATGTATGCTTAAAACTTTTCAACGTCTTATTAAAAACAGACTGGAATGGTGGCTGGAGCATAACAACAAATTACCACCCAGTCAATTTGGATTTAGGAGGGGTTCCTCTACGCAGGACAATTTGGCAAGATTTTTCTCCAAAATATCATTACACTTGTCTAACAACCAAGTGGTTGTAGCGGTTTTTTTTGACATAATTGGAGCATACAATAATGTTCTGTTAGATCTGCTATATGAAGATATGAAGTCTATATCAATCCCACCCAAAATTGCTTCCATTATTCTGAGATTAATTACCAATAGAAATATTCGTTTGAGGTTGAATGGATTTAAATCAAAGCCCTTCCTTACATTCTTGGGGCTTCCTCAAGGGGACATCTTATCTCCCCTACTCTTCATATTATATACAATGAATCTGGAACAAGTACTTCAAGACGATATAGGTATATGCCAATATGCCGACGACATATGTATTTTTACCGCAGCTGACAATATAATGCAGGCACATGCGAAAGTTGCAACAGGTTTAGAAGATTTGATAACGTACTTAGATTCCAAGAATTTAACAGTGTCACCATCGAAATCCACGGCAATGTTCTTCTCTAAAAATAGATCTTACACTCCACTAAACCTAGTAATTTGCAATATGAACATTCCTGTTCAAAACGAAGTAAAATTCCTCGGAATGCAATTGGACACACAACTGAATTTTAAGGCACACATTCAAAAATTGATTAACAAGGGAGAAAAAGGATTAAACGTCTTAAGAGCTATCAGTAGAACGACTTGGGGTGCTCCCCCTCAATAGCTCTTCTATTTTACAAAGCAATCATAAGATCCATCCTAGATTATGGGTCCTTTTTTTACCTAAAAACATCAAATTCGACACTAAAACAACTTGACAGATTTCAGTACAAATGTCTGCGCCAGTGTTCAGGTTTGATGAAATCTACACCTATTTGCGTCCTCTTATCCGAAACAGGAGAAATACCTCTTCACTTCAGAGCGAAACTGTTAGGTATCAAATTTATTCTGCAACTCTGTAGCAAGAACATCAGCACATACAGTGACCTTTATAACTTAAGTATAATGAACCTTACCACTTCGTATTGGAAAAATAGAAAGTGCTTTCCTTTGGCAGATTATATGTTAGAAATAAAGAATGCCTGGTCCTCGATAATCACAAGTAATGTACACCCAAATTTCTCTACTAACTATTGGTCCCTATTCCCCAGATTTGAAACGAACTTGGATGCACCGTTCAACCACTACGAGGAACCAGAAATTGTATATCAGTTCAACGTCTTTATCCATAGAAACTTCGAAAATCACCGCAAAATATATACTGACGGCTCCGTCATTAATGGTCATGCCGGATGTGCTATCTACGAATCCAAAGTATCCCACGAAATTACCTATAAACTGCCAGACCTTTTTCAACTTACACTTGCGAAAAAATTGCAGTCATTGAAGCAATTAAGTATGCCAATAGAGTACAGGACCAAAATTTCGTCTTTATATTCGACTGTCGTAGCGTCATTCAGAAAATATCTAACTTTAAATTTACATCTGCGAATTCGCACATCCCTATTGAAGCAATGAAACAACTTTCTCTTGCCCAAGAATTGAAAAAAAACATTACTTTATTATGGGTCAGATCACACAAAGGAATTAGAGGCAACGAGATCGCTGACCGTCTAGCCAAAAAATCAACACTACAAACTTCAGAAACAAGCCAACTCTCAATCCCATTGTACGAGGTATTGAAACTAGTTAAAAAGCATATCATTCAGGAATGGACGGAATATTTCAGAAGAGACCCAAAGGGAATTCACTATAAATCTTTAATGAATTATATCCCATCATCTAGACCATGGTACAACAACTGTACGGAAAATAGGAATTTTATTGCAACTATCAACCGTTTACGCGCATCCCTTTTGTCGATGTGGAGAGGAGGAAACGCTAGAACAAACACATTTTCATGATATGTTATTTGTATGAAAACAACAGAAGAATTCTATTTACTAAAATCTATAGGCTTCTGAAAATAGGACCCATAAGTTGGAATACAATAATTGGCAGCAATAACACTGACATTTATTCGATGATCTACGAATTCATGAAAAGAAGCAATTTATTTTTATAAGTAAATGGTTTCAGTACGACATTCATGACAAAAAAAAATGCAGTTCACATTGCTGATGAGTGTATGTCCTGAAGGGACAAGCTCACTACGAGACTCCACTAGACGGAAGTCTCATCTTATTATAAAAAAAAAAAATGTGTTACCTCATGTTCGGTAATTTATTAGTCAGTTTAGGAATGAAAGCGACAAATCGTGAAATGAATGACGCATTTCATCAAGAATTTGAACGGAAACTTTTCCGTTGACTTGAATATGATCACCAGGATTTGGATTCAATAGTTCAAACGAATGTACCCCTGTTGAATCACCAACAAGAGGATGATACAATGATGAACGCAATTGATGATGGAAATGGTGGTTTATATTTCCTGGATGCTCCTGGTTGACTGGTAAGACATTCCTCATATCAGAAGTTTCAGCCACTGTTAGTGCTAGATCAAACATTGAGGTTGCAGTTTGCTTCTTCTGGAATAGCAGTCACATTACATTGTTAGAAGGATGGCGTACGGATGACTCATTCAGCATTAAAATATCCGTTAAATCTTCAAACTATTGAAGAACTAACATATAATATTGCAAAACACTCCTCAATTGCCAAAGTTTTATTAGAATCAAAAATCAGCATCTGGGACGAATGCACAAAAAAATAAACGTGCATTGGAATGAAGTTGATGATAATTAATGAAGAAGTTTTGGAGTTGCATTACAGAACGATACATCTGCTGAAGATTTCTCTGAACAATTACTGACTATCGGTAATGGTCGAGTACTCATCAACAAAGTATTCCCAAAAATCATAACTAAACACAAAAGTGAGGAATGGTTGAGAGCGAGCAATTTTGGCGGCTTAGAATAAAAATGTATATGACTTAAACTTCATATTCAGAACGATATCATTGGTACACTGCATTCTTTCAAATCAATTGATTGTTCAACAAATGAAGATGACGTCACCAACTATCCTATTGAATTTTTAAACTCCTTGGATGTGCCGGGATTACAACCCCAAAATTTACGACTAAAAGTTGGCTCCGTAGTAATCATGCTTCGAAACATAAACCAACCAAAACTGTGTAACGGAACGCGTTTGGTGATAAGGAAATTGATGAACAATGTGATTTACACGACGATACTCAAAAGAAAATTCGAGGGTAAGGAGGTTCTCATTCCAAGGATCCCGACCGACATGCCGTTTGAGTTTAAACGACTTCAATTTCCGATCCGACTTGCATTCGCCATGACATGAAACAAATCACACGACCAATGCTTAAAAGTTTGTGATCTGAATCTAAAAAATCTATGCTTTCCTATGGTCAATTCCGAGTATATGTG
>JARQZJ010000013.1:2277500-2280000 GCA_030704895.1 Henosepilachna vigintioctopunctata
ATTCACCGAAAAATTCATTCTAAATACATAAAACAAATTCATTCTCTTTTCGTTAGTCATAAAACTTCGGCCAACGTTATGCATTTTAAGAAACGCCCTTAAAACATCTGGGAATACTCCACTTGAAAAGCGAAATTGAGAAATACAGTCATTGTCGTCGCTTCCTTCGACTACCCTACACGTAGAATGCAGTAATATTCCACCCAATGCATTTGGGAACACTTGTACTTATTTTCAAAATACAAAAAACTAATGTACTTTCGGACTAACTTCACAGTAATTGTAAGAAAAAACTTTTGGTGCCTTGCTATATAAACTGTTAATTTTTGTACTATTTTAGCCCTGAAGAAGAAAATGAACATTTTCGAAAGCTTGAAAAATACTAAAGAGGTAACTGATTTTCCTGTCCTAGACTGCAATCCCAATTAAACACAGAATATATATATATATATATATATATATATATATATATATATATATATATATATATATATATAATATATATATATATATATATATATATATATATATATATATATATATATATATATATATATATATATATATATATATATATATATATATATATATATATATATATATATATATATATATATATACTGCGGTGAATCGTTCTAAATGTGAATGAATGATTCGATTGAAATTCTCAATAGATCGACACTATCATCGAACAACACGTATGGGAGACAAAATGGAAAAGAATTATAAGGATTATAGGCATTATAATGTCACATATCCTTGTAGAAACAATTCTTATATTCGATGGCAAATACCAACAGAAAGATTTGGAAAAATATTCATTGATCAAGTATATGGAGAGATACGGAAATATTTATTTTTCTTGTCCTGCTATATTAACACAACAATTGGCATACTGGAGTTTGATTCATTCAATCAGGAAACGTCTCAGAGTTATGAACGATATATTGGAAAGAGCCACTGAAAATGAAAGGAGAAATCTGAGACGAATATTTACAGATACCGAGAAGACTGTTCGAAACAAGGCTTACAATGGCAATTTGAATATACACTCGAGGAAAACCCCACATGGAGATATACATAACAGAACAACAGGTAAAGTAAAATTTTTTGTAATGATATTTCTTTATTCAAATTGTAGTTTGATGTGCTTCGGTATTCTTCAAGACTACGATGAGTGGGCAAGATGATGAATTTTCTCATTTGGCTTCGCCACGGTCGATATTCCATATTTTATATTCCACGCTCAAATCTCCATATATGTTTATGATTTGAACGCAGGTTTCGTATTCATTTTCTTACAGTGCATTCAACACAAAAACTTCATATATATATATATATATATATATATATATATATATATATATATATATATATATATATATATAAATATTTATATATATATATATATATATATATATATATATATATATATATATATATATATATATATATATATATATATATATATATCTACTTTATAAAAATAAGTCGGGTTTTCCTTCCTGACGCTATAACTCAGAACACACGAACCGATTTCCACGGTTTTGCATTCGTTGGAAAGGTCTCGGGCTCAATGAAGTTTGTAGCAGAGAAAATTCAGGAAGAATTTCAACAGAAAAGCAGCAAAATCATTTTTCACATTCAGCACCATATCTGATACATAGCAAGTACTAGAAACCAATATTTTAACTAGATGGCGCCGGTGCGTGATATATTGTTTGACAGCTACTCATTGTTCTCTGCTCAGTCAATTTCATGTGACGAACCGGTATTGTGTTCACTGTGAAAAAAAGTAAAAAGAAATAGGTTATTCGTTTCCTAACATTTCAATTGAAAACCATCAAATCAGTCACGTGTATTGTGCAAATTTTTATTCAATTTCAACAGTAGGCATTTGTCTTTAGGGTGGTGTGTTGAACTGTGTAAATTATGTGGATCGTGCATTTGAGGTTAAATTCACCACTCTGTCCATAGTCCGAAATGCCTAGAGAACGACGTGCGAACATCGGCCGCCGCACAAAACATGCAAGCCAGCAACAAGTGTATTCACAGAACTTAAGCGGAGAAAGACAAAATATAATAAGAGAAAATGCCCGATTGAGACAACACGTGAGCACACGAACATCATTGGCATCATACAATCGCTTGGCATTCCAATATGATCCCACTGCGAACTACAGTGATGATGAAAATTTAGATATTGGACCAATGAAGACTATATGCCAATATTGCTATGCGTTGAAGTTCAAAAGAGAAACGAATTAAACAAACATGTCCCGTTACACCACGTTCAACGTACGCTGATGAAATCAACGCTGGCTTAAAATCATCGCGACCATGGAGTAATGTTGAAAAAGTACAACTGACGGTAAACATAGCGCGTTCAAATGCTTCAGGATCCATCCGCCGAAAATTTCTCTAAAAACTGTTAGATATTGGTCATGGGAATAATTCTGTACATGAAAATACTGGATGCATAAAATTATACAAGGACTTC
>JARQZJ010000013.1:2282500-2327500 GCA_030704895.1 Henosepilachna vigintioctopunctata
ATGAATGAGTAGATACAAAATCAGGCTTTGATATTGATCGAAGACAGGTGTTACCTCATGTTCGGTAATTTATTAGTCAGTTTAGTGATGAAAGCGACAAATCGTGAAATGAATGACCCATTCAATCAAGAATTTGAACGGGAACTTTTCCGTTGACTTGAATATGATCACCAGGAATTAGATTTAATAGTTCAAACGAATGTACCCCTGTTGAATCACCAACAAGAGGATGATACAATGATGAACGCAATTGATGATGGAAATGGTGGTTTATATTTTCTGGATGCTCCTGGTGGAACTGGTAAGACATTCCTCATGTCAGAAGTTTCAGCCACTGTTAGTGGGAGATCAAACATTGAGGTTGCAGTTTGCTTCTTCTGGAATACCAGCCACATTACATTGTTAGAAGGATGGCGTACGGATGACTCATTCAGCATTAAAATATCCGTTAAATCTTCAAACTATTGAAGAACTAAAATGTATTATTGCAAAACACTCCGCAATTGCCAAAGTTTTATTAGAATCAAAAATCAGCATCTGGGACGAATGCACAAAAAAAAGACGTGCATTGGAATGAAGTTAATGATAATTAATGAAGATGTTTTGGAGTTGCATTACAGAACGATACATCTGCTGAAGATTTCTCTGAGCAATTACGGACTATCGGTAATGGTCGAGTACTTAGAATTTCTGTAACTTTGTCTCATCAAATGACGAACTCATCAACAAAGTATTTCCAGAAATCATTACTAAACACAAAAATAAGAAATGGTTGAGAGCGCGAGCAATTTTGGCGGCTCAGAATAAAAATGTAGATGACTTAAACTTCATAATTCAGAACGAGATCATTGGTACACTGCATTCTTTCAAATCAATTGATTGTTTAACAAATGAAGATGACGCCACCAACTATCCTATTGAATTTTTAAACTCCATGGATGTGCCGGGATTACCACCCCACAATTTACGACT
The DNA here is from genome assembly GCA_030704895.1 of Henosepilachna vigintioctopunctata. Classification (NCBI taxonomy): domain Eukaryota; kingdom Metazoa; phylum Arthropoda; class Insecta; order Coleoptera; family Coccinellidae; genus Henosepilachna; species Henosepilachna vigintioctopunctata. The sequence continues at coordinate 2,283,473 of JARQZJ010000013.1, forward strand.
AAAGGTTGGCTCCGTAGTAATCATGCTTCGAACATAAACCAACCAAAATTGTGCAACGGAACGCGTTTGGTGATAAGGAAATTGATGAACAATGTGATTTACCCGACGATACTCAAAAGAAAATTCGAAGGTGAGGAAGTTCTCATTCCAAAGATCCCGACCGACAGGCCGTTTGAGTTTAAACGACTTCAATTTCCGATCCGACTTGCATTCGCCATGACATTAAACAAATCACACGACCAATTTCTGAAAGTTTGTGGTCTGAATTTAAGAAATCTATGTTTTTTTATGGTTAATTCCGAGTTAATGTGGCATATTCACGGGTCGGAGGACCATTTGCGTTTTTTTTCCTTGCACCTGATAATAAAACGAAAAATGGCGTCTATCACAAGATGCTTCACTAAACAGTGGAATCCATGCACTAAAATACATGGCCAATCATTAAAATACGATACTTGCATTTTTAATTTACATTAATCATCCAAATAAACAATTGCCCTTGATAAAATCGAAAGTCTGCTCATTTATTGCCTCTTAGGTGGAAGAAAGTTCGCCGGGTCAGCTAGTATATATACATATATATATATATTATTCACTATATATATAGATATACATATATATATATATATATATATATATATATATATATATATATATATATATATATATATATATATATATATATATATTTATTTTCAATACTTTCAGCAATAACAGGCCTATTTCAGTGTTAAAAACTCCATTTTCGTTGACGTTTTGTTGTATATGACAACTTTGTCAAAACTAATGAATAATTCAATTTTATGAATAACTCTAGATTCAAAACGTAAATCTCATTTTTTCTTCAAATCAAATCGGTTTTTTGTATTTTCACATATTTATTTTTAGTATCAGAAGAATATATCTGGCTAAGCATTCGCTTCTTAAGTTTTACTCTTCTTCACAATGAGGAAACCTCTGAAGAACTCATGGTAAGCCAGGTGATTCTTATGAGTGTGATTCATAAATATATATATATATATATATATATATATATATATATATATATATATATATATATATATATATATATAATATATATATATATATATATATAATTATATATAGTTGATTTTTATACTTATCTAGAAATTGATTTTTATATATCTAGAACTGAATAGTTTTGATATATGGTGATTGGTTAATATTTAAGAATGTTATTGAAGGTTTATCAAATCGTATGTTTCACCTGTTCTTTCATTTACTATGTTTTACAAATTTTCACTAATGTATTACATTTCTTATAATTGTCTTCTTTGTTTTTCTTTTTCAGTTGCTAGAATCTCTGTATTGTTTTTTATCAAAATCGTGTTCTTCAGTTATTTTATGTTTATGTAAGGCTGTTATTCGAGGTTTTGCATATTTATGTGCCTTAATTCTTTTTTCGAGATTTTGTGAAAATTCAAATACCAGACGGAAGATAAATTGCCTCTGACCTACAAATGCATTTTGTGAATTGTTAGTTCAGACATATATAGTTAACTGTTCAAGTTTTGCATTTACAATAATTTATATATATTTTTCATCTGGATGGTTGTTAATGCAAAACTATTTCTCGCTTAACGTCATAAGTATGTACAATCTCAGATGAAGAATTAAATTTTCATACAATTTATTCAAATTTCAGATTTCAAGACTCGCATTTGAATCGAAACATAATAATAATAATAATATAATTTAATAAAACAATTGTTAAACTGATTTACACATATATTAAAAATAATACTGCATGACGTACGTTTCGATGAGATTCACCTTTTTCAAATGCTACGTGCAGACTAACGTCTGCAGATTAGTCTGCACGTAGCATTTGAAAAAGGTGAATCTCATCGAAACGTACGTCATGCAGTATTATTTTTAATATATGTGTAAATCAGTTTAACAATTGTTTTATTATGTTTATCGATTTACATCAAGTATCGGCCTCATCAATTATTAATAATATAATTTTATTGAGAAGCATTCCTTACATAGTGAAATTACATTCATTTCAATTGATAAATAATTACAACTAAGAGAAATGCTCTCAAAAGGACCGAATTCAGTTTGGAGTCTGATCTTCCATTCAGCCCTCGAGCAGAAATATTGGTTCAAACAAAAATCTTGGTTAAATTCATCTTTACAATAATATACAATTTTGATTGAAAAGAAAAGAAAATAAAAATTTCCTCAGAGATATTGAACATTTGAGACAATTTCACATGGTGAAGAACATTTGTGTTAAAAAAATATACAAATATATGATAAAAAAAATTGATTCATACATTATTGCCTACATCCTAATCATCGTAGTACTCTGACACACTATAGTATGCCTTTGTTAAGAGCAGAGGTTTAACTCTACTCTTAAACAAATGAGCTTTCAGTACTTTCAAATTCTATGGTATATGGTTGAAAATTTTAATGCTCTGGCAATAGAGAGAGTGCTCAAATTTAGCTGTTTTATTCATAGGAATAAGTAGCACATCCCTGTTTCTTGTTGAATACTCATGATAACTATTCAATTTAATGAACCTATCTTCATTTTCTCTAACATATAACAAACATCTATAAATATATAAACACGGTAAGGTAAGTATGTAATTATTAATGAAGATAGGTTTACAAGATGTTCGCTGATGGATATTGAATATTAATCGAAGTATTCGCTTCTGTGTAATAAACACCCTATTTATTTCTGTAGAGCAGTCCCACAGCAGAATATTATAATTTAGATGACTATATACAAGACTGTAATACACATTCATAACACAGCTTCTATGTACGATGTTCTTGATTTTAGAGATTGCAAAAAATGATTTACTCAATTTTTTACATAAGACCTCAATGTGTGATGTCCATCTCAGATTTCTGTCTACATATATTCCAAGAAACTCAGTTGATTGGGATGATGATATAGTGTTGTCCCCATATTTAACATCCAAGGTACTAATTCCATTGCCCTTCAGACAAAACTGAACACATACAGTTTTGTCAACGTTCACCATCAGATTGTTCATTTGACACCAACTTACCAACTCCCTCACAATGCATTCACATGCCTCCAGAAGTTCTTCAGGAGTCCTACCAGAAACAACCACCGATGAATCATCGGCAAATAGTGTAACCAAAAACCGGGACAACTTCGCAGGCAGATCGTTTATGAACAATATGAATAGAAGAGGTCCGAGTACAAGCCTTTCGGCGCCCTAAGAGCAATATCATGTCTCTGACAATAACTCTCGCCTATTTTCACCACCATTGTTCTTTCTTCAAGATAACTACGTAATCAATTCAGAAACACGCCTCTGAAACCTAAATTGTAGCATTTATCAAGTAAAAATTCAAAGAATAGTGAATCAAATGCGGAAGATAAATCAAAAAATAACCCCGCCACAAACAAGTGTTTATCCAAACACTCGTAGACGGATTCAAAAACTTAACCGAAGCTGACTGAGTTGAGTAGCCGCTTCAAGATATATATATATATATATATATATATATATATATATATATATATATATATATATATATATATATATATATATATATATGTGTGTGTGTGTATATATATATATATATATATATATATATATATATATATATATATATATATATATATATATATATATATATATATATATATATATATAAGAAAAATTGAAATTAATTTAGAGAATGTTATAGTAGAGCTAGATATGTGAACGTGTACGATGTGATGTCTCCATCATCCTTCAAGGGATAAATGTTAGAGAAATATTGAAATCGATGCCACACCTGATGGAAGTGCGGGACATATATGTTTCGTTCTGCAAGGAACTCGTCAGTCGCACCACGTCCATCGAAGTGAGGCAACGATTTCAACCTCCAAGCATCTTCTTGTGACTTCAAGTGGAAGATCGTAGAGTAATGAATACTCTACAATTCCATCTATAGAAATCAGTAGAAAACACCTCTCTCAGATTACAGAGTCACCAAGCATCGAAATTTCACATATCTTCTATACCCGTAGGTATCTACTAAATTGCAATGTCTATTGGACAAATATCATCGAACGATGTTTTTAAATGTCAATAGATTGCGTTAGTAGTACGCTCGCGTTTATTCCCGTATTTCAGGGGCCAATTCGGCGATATTTTTAAGGAAATGAAATTTTTTGTGCTTATGGCACTGAATGAAATATTTAAGAAAATGAACACTAGAACATTCATTTGAAAAATTGGAATTAATCAAGAGAATGTTATAGTAGAGCTATATATGTGATATATATATATATATATATATATATATATATATATATATATATATATATATATATATATATATATATATATATATATATATATCAGTTATTCACTACAAGAAAAAGAAATCTATAGTTCCCATGCTATATTATTGCACTTGCAGATAATACTATTATAAATATACGCCATCAAAGTACAGTATAACTCTCTATCGATAATTCTTGACGAATTGCTAAAAATGTTATACCTGGCTATGTGAAACATGCACAATGCGTTGTCCCTTTTGTTGGATCTACTTTTCTTGATTTTGAAGTATTATATAATTTATGTTTTTCGTTCTCATGATTTTTTCAATCAAATTATATGGGTAATTATTTTCATGATAAGTGAACGAAATTCTTCAAGTGTTTCATGCCGTAAACATGATGTGATGTAATAGTGATCTATCTACAAAATTAATCATTATTCCTTTTTTCTGTGGATGATAATGATAACTTATATGAATTTTTGTTTGCTGAGGTATTTTCTTTGCTATCTTGTTGATATTTTGTCATGTTTTCCTATAATTGTTTTACCAAGGAAATTAAGTTTTTCATCTTTTTCTTCTACGAGTGTGAGTTGTAAGTTACCATGAAAATTATTGAGACGTTCTAATATAGTATGAATATGAATCTTTATCCGCTAGGATTAAAGCAATCATCATTATATCTTTTATATAATAAAATATTTTTTCCAAATCTTTCATTATATTTTCTTCTGAAAATTCTATCACTAGCTGAGCAATAGCACTCGATAAAGAAATATTCATGGCGACACTATCAATTTGTTGATGAAATTCATTTTTATGTTGAAAAAAATTCATACCTAAAGTGAATTTTACTGCTTCTATAAATTTATTTTATGGAATACAAGTGAAAATTTTCAAAATGTTCCATTTTTGGTCTATTTTGTTCAGAACAATTGTGTTGGGTATATTAAAATACAGTGAAGTTACATCTGAAGAAAATGATTCATGATTTTTAATGTGTTTTGAATTTCTTAGATTATCAACTGAATGATAAGCGTTCTCAACATAAAAATGATTTTGGTTCATTATATTTCTTGAGAATTAATTCATTAGTTCAGTATTCCTCTGAATACGAAGACTATATATATAGTTAAAAAACTAAAAGTCCAATTCGATTTTTTCAAGAATAAGTTTGAGTATTTCATATTTATGGTAATTCATAAAATTCAATTATTCATTAGTTCTGACAAAGTTGTGATATACAACGAATTGTAAACAAAAATTAAACAACTAACATTCCAAATTTCTGAAATAACTATCTCAAACAGGCAATGAAGTAATTTTGATATATATATATATATATATATATATATATATATATATATATATATATATATATATATATATATATATTATATATATATATATATATATATATATATATATATATATATATATATATATATATATATATATATATATATATATATATATATATAATTATATATCTATACGATATTCATATATATGAATGATATACATATATAAATATCGTGCGCAGCACACTGAAAATATTTCTTCAGAGAAAACTCTTAGAGAATAGAAAAAACACACTGTTTCGTTTTACAAGGACTTCTCCAGTTGTGCCACATCCATCGTCATCACTCCCTCAGGACTATAGAGAGAAATACTGTTATGCAAGGATCTCTTCATAAATTTCATTTATAGAAATCCTTGGAATAATTAAGTGTCGAATGTTCGAAATTACTTTTTTACTTAAGGTATCTACGGAATATGTAGACTGTCAATTCTATTTCAACAAGTACATCTAGTTTCATGTTTATACTCGTAAATCTCACTCGATTTTGAGTTGTTTTTCAGGCTGCCACCAAACCTCAATGACTGAGATTTAATTCTCGTTTAACTCTTGGTGAAACATAATTGAATATTAAAATAAATCAAACTCCTGGCGTAATGTTTCACGATTTATTTAACAATATGAATAGTCAACATGTTTCGAACGTTAGCTCATTTTCAAAACTAAACTAGTATAAGAAACGTACAACAAATTTATATCTACACAATGGATGTGAGTGAGGGGATAATTGAAAATCTACTTGTTCATTTACGATTTCTTCTTTTTTCTTCCAAGAACTGCTTATTTCAATTGAAATTTTTTTTCAATTATCTGTTGAACAATATCAATAATGAATAATCTTTAATATCAATAATCATTTTATAGAGCAATATTACCAATTTACAGTATCAATATTGTTACAATACGTGGAAATCATGTTACTTCAGTTAAAGCATCAAAACTGTGCATACATTCAAAGTCACTTCATTGTTTCAGATATATCAGACATAATTCAATTGATGATGACAGTTCATGAACACATATACAAATGTATGGTTTCAATCAACCGTTTCTTCGATTATCCAGTCTTGGTAATTATATACGAACTTTTTACATTTCTATTGTGAATACTAAATTTTAGCATCTGATTTTAAAATAGTGAAACACGTATACTCGTTTTATATATATATATATATATATATATATATATATATATATATATATATATATATATATATATATATATATATATATATATATATATATATATATATATATATATATATATATATATATATATATATATATATATATATATATATATATATATATATATATATATATATATATATATATATATAATATATATATATATATATATATATATATATATATATATATATATATATATATATATATATATATATATATATATATATATATATATATATATATATATATATATATATATATATATATATATATATATATATATATATATATATATATATATATATATATATATATATATATATATATATATATAGAAAATATTGAGACACTTAATTGAAATATCGAAATATTAAAAAAAAACTCTCAGGGAGCTGTCTACACAAATGTTGTCAACGAGAACGAACCCATCACTTTCGAGAGTGAATATTAAGAGCAATTCGAAAAATTCAACGATCTTGTTGAATGAAAATAGGTTACAATTGTTACATCATTATTATGAATCATCAGTCCATATTTAACCTAGTGAAATATTCACGTAGGCTCCCTCTATCGGCGAAAGGACGTATAAACTCTCCCTACCGTTCAAGATTCCTACTCATGACAACAAGAGTGCGAGTGGAAGGCTTTGTAGATATTTCATTCGAACACTATAGAAAATTGTCCGCAATGTGTACGAATAATGCCATGCCTAATCGCTCCAGGCAGTAGTGTAGCTTGTTCAAAGATTCTAAGGTCATTTAATACTAGTAAATACTGAGACTCTTAATCGAAATATCGCTCTTTTCGAAACGCTCTTAATATTCACTCTCGAAAGTGATGAGTTCGTTCTCGTTGAAATCAATCTCGTTGAGATCGGTTCTCTTATCAATTCGCCCGATTCATATCTCAGCATGTATACATTTTTTTATTTTGATTCTCGCAAAATATTATGATATATTATATAAATATATATATATATATATATATATATATATATATATATATATAAATTATATATATATATATATATATAAATATATATAAGAAAAAAATATATAAATATTTATATACCATTTATATATGAATATATAAATGGTATCGCTGCATATTGATATTCATCAAATATCAAAGTCATCAATAGTAATCCAAATAATTATTTACATTTATCATTCGAAAGTTGTTATCATCATAAATATCGGTGATAAACATTTCACCCATAACAATAGTTTATAAATATAACTATAATTACTTTTATTTTCAGCGTTAATTTATGCATTATCATTGTATACCTATATGCATGAAGTATTTCTCCCATTGCAGCTTATAATTATCAATTGTATAATGGAATTAATTATCAATCCCTGGATACTTTTGAGTGAATTTAAATTTGAAGAATCTTTCTCCTTTTTGATTCCTGTTACATGGGCTATCATACATGTCGTTCAATTGTTTATGCTGATAGAACCTATTCATCAACTGCTATCCGAAGTAAGTTGAGCAATTTAAAACAACCATTTTCAAACTTGGTTAGAGTTTCACACCAAATTGATATAAGCACACTGGATTAGAGGATTGTCAACATTTATTAGACCTACTCGATTTACATTTCCATGAACTTTCCGTTTTTTTGTAGAATTTCATAGTGAAATACTTCAATTCAATTCTTTACCTATGATAATCTCGACATTCAATCAAAATTATATGTAATTTGACTACAATCAATATCTCTTCAACAAGTTTAAATCTCAAAGAAATAACTTTTCATTGTTTCAGCACAATGAAACAAAACTGCTGATAGCGCAACTTCTGAAGATTGTCAAAGATCCCAGAGCTATGGAGCAGGTTAGTTAATACTTTCAAATTATTTATAAATAAATTTCGTTACTCTGACTTTTCTATTCCATAAAATCAATATGAAAAGAACAGCTTTGCTGTTCTCCCTTTCTTTTGTTGGCAGTCTTCATGAAGCATGACTAGCCACAAGTGAAAGATGGAAAAAATTGAATTAAAAAGTGAGAAAGGGTTAAACGCGTGATGAATCCATTTTCGAAAGGCCCCCCTTGACAAGCAAATTGCAAATTGAAAAACACTGTTCTAGTGGATGCATAGTTCTCACGTTTTCCTTTGAGTGCATCAATTTCAGTGAGTTTGAATGCACAAAGTGGTTATTCTTAGTGCAATGTTTCTCAGATCTGGTTTCGATGTTCCGTTCAGTTCGACGTATGTGATATGCTTCATCATCAGCACTCTCAATTCATCTACTATGTTTTCCTCTTCGTCGGTTGTTTCTGTTATTATTGACTGAAAAATTGTTGTTTCATATTGGGAACATAAATAAAGAGTCTTGTATTTCATTTCTAGAGTGAACTATATCGAGCTGTGAAAAGAGTATGAGAATTGTGTGAATTGCTGTAATTGTCTATCCGCACCTGATCGAATGCAGAAAAACTTGTCTCCATGCGTTTTCAGGAAGGATACGTTGGTATTCCTGGTATTTCTAGAAAAAACAACATTGATTTCCAATGAAACCTGAAAATTCCACTTAATATGGACGATGAAGTTGTACCAATTCCAGTAAATGATCCAGTGAACTTACTTTTATTACTTTCAATGATGTAAAAATTCCATAATTTTAAGACGCATTCTAAAATGTGCTCTCAAATGCGTCTTAGGTCTTGAATTCCTTTCAGAAATTCAACCCCTGTAAAACTTCTCTACTCACAGTCAAAGACAAACACTCTGGATATTCTCGACCAGTTGAAAATTTGTGAATTGTACCGACTGCAACCTACCTTCAGTTGGTCTCCATTAATACCCTCTTTGTCCCAATTTCTTGATATCAAACTCTGTTGTCATGAACTTTCTTATTTCAGAAATTATGAACATGTTTTCCTTAATTATTTTCTGTTCCTTCTGAACCGAATCAAATCCTCTTAACAGCTTCTCCTATTTTTTTGAACTCACTGCGTATTTTATAGCACGTGAAGATATTAAATGAATAAATGTTGAGAACAAATGTTGATTCTCAACTCAAAGAGACGGAGAAGGGCTGGACTTTGAGATCACCCAAAAACAATTTTCCTGCAATGAATATTATTGTGTGAAATAGAATCGAATATTTTTTTCTCCAATTCATAATAAACCATGTTCCAACAAGAAATCACTGAATAATCAACCAACGAAATAATCTGTGTACACTTCTGTGCCTTGAAATCTCTGAGAAACGATTTTTTTTCATACGAATGAATATTTTCAGGTTGAACGTTTCGCTCTTCAGTATCAACTGTGTTCTCTGAAATTCACAGCAGTTGACATGGTAATTTTAGGCAGATCGTTGTACACTAGAGTGAGTATCTGTACAAATATATATAGTTTCGAGATCAGAGAACGGATCATTCATACTTGATCAATACTGAGACAATTCATCGAAAATTTCAAATAGAACTCTCAGGGCGCTGTTTACACAAATGTTGTCGACGAGGACGAACCTAACACTTTCGAGGGAAAATATTAAGTTCGCTTGGAAAAATCATCGAAAACATTCAAAACGACTCCACGTCCAATATCAGAATGTGGAGAACATTAGTTCGTGAACTAATCACGTGAGCTTCCTCTATAGAAGAAAAGACGTATAAACTCACTCTACCGTTGTAGATTCCTCATCCTGACAACATTAGTGATAGTACTTAAATGCTTTGTAGACAATACATTCGAACACCCTGAGCTTTGTCTGCTACGTGTAAGAAATTTCCCATGCCTAATCGCTCCAGATCACACCCAGGCTGGAAAAAACACTACTTTCGAGATAAACGTATCATTCATACTCAGTCAATGACATCAATACTTAGCAATTTGACATGCACTTAATATTTACTCTCGGAAGTGATATATTCGTTCTCGTTGACATCATTGGTGTAAACCGCTCCCTGAGAATTTTATTTGGGCTATTTCGATCAAGAGTCTCAGGATTGGCTATATATAATAATTATTATAATAACATATTTGGCCACCAAAACGTAAAACTAAAATGGAAACAAGTCAAACAAATGAAGTAACTCATAAACAGGATGAAACGGAATCAGAATACAATTTTTTTACAATACTCCAAGAACTCCTTCACCGAATATGGTTCACACGCTTTAACTAATCTGTAAATTTTTCTTTTATAGTCTCTTCTGCCACTTGCCTTCTGAAGCTGTTTAGGTAGATAGCTGAAGAGTAAGACAGCCATATATTGGGCACCTTTCTCTCTTAAAGCTGATTTATGTACATGGTGAAAATATGGAAATATCCTTCGAGTGGTATTTTCATTCGTGCCCTCAAAATATTGGGGCCAGGAATGAAGAAACATGAGTATCCTATATAATATATATATATATATATATATATATATATATATATATATATATATATATATATATATATATATATATATATATATATATATATATATATATATATATATATATATATATATATATATATATATATATATATATATATATATATATATATATATATATACAATCCATACACTGTAGGTATTGTATATTTTCTGAACAGTCCTCTACATGACTCTCTATATCGAAGATTGGTGATTGTTCTCAAGGCCCATTTTTGCGTTGAAAAAATTGTCTCCATATGTTGGGATCCACCTCAGAATATAATACCATAGGACATAACAGAGTGGAAAGTTGAATAATAGATTGTCTTCAAAATATTGAGGTTCAATTGAGGGCGAATAATGTAAAAATAACCCTATTAAGCTTTTTACGAAGTTATTCAGCATGATTTGTCCAATTCAGATTTTTATCTATCATGAGGCCCAGAAATTTTATTTAGTCCTTATCCGAAATCATATTGCCAACGCCATAAACCTCCCTCGGATGAAAAGTTTTCAATCTATTTGTGCTAAGAAATATACACTTAGTTTCTTGTATACTGACCATTAACCCATCATCACTACACCATTTCTCAACATTCTCCATAATTCTTTTCGAGTCAGGCAATCCTGAATGCACATCCATTGACGTTAGCAAAAAATTTGTGTCATCAGCATACATCACAGGATTATAGTTTTCTACGGAGCAAGCTCTAGGGAGGGAATTTACATATATACCAAATAGCAGTGAATCCAATACACTGCTTTGAGGTACCCCTATTTTAAGGTCGATATCTTCAGACCACCAGGTCATATTTCCATTCGATATCATAACTCTTTGCTTTCTATTGCTGAGATGGCTTTCTATCAACTTCAGCTGGTTGTTTCTAATACCACTATCCTCCAAGCGATCAAGCAATAAGGCATGCACAACTAAATCAAGGTTTAATCGATGCTATTTTCAAACAATCAGGAAAAACTCCCCCAATGAAAGATCTCTGAATGATATGAGCTAAGGGAGCAGGTATGATACCGATAGATTCTTTTATAACCTTCGATGTTATTTCATCATGGCCAACAGAGGTTTTATTACTCTATGATTTTACAACTGCTATGACCTCGGATTCATCAACATCAAAAACAAGAAACATTTTTCCTGTTGATTATTTCGTTTCATATAATCTGTGATGGTCGTTTCTGGAATAGATTCTGCTGTGTTGACAAAGAAATCATTGAATTTTTCAGATGAAAGTCCCAAATCCATATATTTCTTAGGTAAGACAGGTTTGTTCGTTGCTTTATTTGTTAAAGAGTTAATAATATACCATGCTGCCTTTGATCAGTTCTGACACGAGGTGATGTGATTTCCAAAATGGTCCTGCCTGGAATCTGTTACTGCTTGATAATATTGCTTTTCAACGGTATTATATATCCGCTTATATTTAGGATTAAGTGTTGAAGCAGTATAAAAAAAATGTAGAGTATTTTTGAGGTTCTTTGCTAAAGGGTCAACTTAAAAATCCTATAAGTTTTTTCCAATTTCACAGGAAAAACACTCATTGAAAATATATTGAAAATGATTCATAAAATGATTTCACAATTGGCTAAATTCACAAGACATACTGTTTGACACCTGCTTATTTGTGTGTGAAGTTTATGCTGTTCTCCTCATTTATTTTCTTCTTGAAAAGAGTGCCATGGTTGCAGGATTCAAGCAGAACATCATGTGTAACAAATTTCAATGCAGAATGATCTGAAATGTAATACTCAATAATAGAACAAATCAAGGCGAGCACCGAATCTAGTAGGACTCCAATTAGACACTTGTATATTGAATTGTTCTAAAAGTGACAGTAATTCACTGCAAGATTTGTCCTCCGGTAACATATCCACATTGAAATCACCTGCAATAATGAATTTCTTTCTCTCATTACTACATATCTCCAAAATTCCTTTCAGCTTTCCAAGAAATATACTCAAATCACCGACACCTGGAGTGTTCGACCTATAAATAGAGATAACTATTAACTTGTTGTTTTCAAAATATAATTACATCAGAGCACTCTATAACATTTACCACACTAAGTGCTCGAACATCTGTACGCTCAACACATGTAAAAATATTTTTTGCATATATAGCACTACCTCCATGTTTGCCCTATCTCGACAGAAACTAGAAACAAGTGTGTATCCATCAAATTGATAGTTGCCCAAATTTTCTTCTCTATTTGAATGTTCCACAATTGTAACGAAGTCAGCATTAGTTTCCTGTGTAGGAGGAACCGATTTGTTCAATGAATTTCCTATTGACTGCACAATTTGTTGAAGGACTGTAAATTCTCGACGAGTGGCCCACTTTCTATTTCTATTTATGAGATCTACCTTCTTTCAATAAACCTCCTTAGGTGGATGGATGTTCTCTACGAGAAGAATTTTTGACTGTATACTATATATATATATATATATATATATATATATATATATATATATATATATATATATATATATATATATATATATATATATATATATATACAATATGAAATTTTACAAAACTTCCAGAGAAAACTTGCGAGGATACCAAGCGCCCAGCCTTTGCTTCAAAAAAACCGATGGCGCGTTGGAAACTAACACAACTTACACTGCAAAATGTTAGCCGAATATTTCAGCACCCTTCTCAACTGCAATCCACCCCAAGAAATAATTAAGTTCGACTTTTCGGGGTTTACGCATCTAGTCTCGCAAGACCCTGATGTGGAAGAGATTACGGCAATTATCAAACAACTCAAAAACAACAAAGCAGCAGGAGAAGATGGGATTATTGCGGAACTCTGGAAACTGAACGATACTACTTTGACCCAAAAACTTCATCACTTAATATCAGAAATCTGGAGAACGGAACAGATACCCGGGGATTGGAAATGCTCGTTGATACATACATTGCACAAAAAGGGGGACAAAATGGATATCAATAATTACAGGGGAATTTCCTTACTCCCGGTTGCGTACAAAATACTTTCTAAAGCACTCCTAAACACAGTAGAAAACCAAGCGGATCCACTAATTGGGGAATACCAGGCTGGATTCAGAAAAGGCCGATCATGTGCTGAACAGATCTGGACTTGGAAAACGATATTACAGATGAGGAAATGTAGAAATACAGTGATCACATTCATTGACTTCAAGAAAGCATATGATTCGGTAGACCACGAAACCCTTGAAACCATGAAAGAATTTGGAATCGATCGAAAGACCCGAACAATTATAGAACAGACACTTACAGGTACAACTTCCAAGGTAAAATTTATGGGCGAAATATCAGATCCCTTTGAAATCAAAACCGGTGTGCGGCAGGTGGACGGACTTGCACCAATTCATTTCAATATTGTTTTAGAAAAGATCATTAGGAATGGGAACTTCACGTGAAGGGCATACAAGTGGATTTCAAAAAAGAAAATAGAATAAATGTCCTGCCTTTGCAGACGATATTGCTATCATCACAGACAACAGAACTGAAACCATTCGCGCCGTGGAAAAGTTACAAGAAATTGCGCAGAAAACCGGGTTACAAATTTCTTATAATAAAACCAAATACATGGAAAGAAAACTAAAAAATAAATCTTCTCTTATGACAAAACATAGTAAAATTCTGCAAGTAGGCCATTTTTAATACCTAGGGGAAGTTATACAGTTCTCAGGTTTAAACCGAATCGCTAATGAACAGAGAATAACCAAGCTCCAAAGGGCCTACAAACTTACATGGGCTCACAATAACAAAAAGTGCATTTCGAGAGGTGCCAAATTGAAGCATTATAACACAACGATTCTTCCAGAAGCAATCTACGCAGCTTAAACAATGGTTATTGGCGGCCATTCAAGAATCAGAGAAATAGAAAAACAAGAACGATAAATTCTCAGAAAGATTTACGGGCCAATCAACAGAAACGGTATTTGGATGAAAAGATCTCGAAATGAACTATATCAAAAGACAAATACGATAACGGAAGAAATCAGAAAACGACGAGCAAAATTGTATGCACATGTCTACAGAATGATACAGTCCAGAATACCGAAGAAACTACTCAATATAATTATGAATAGTAAATGCGGAACAGAGTGTCTAAAAGAGGTCCAAAAGGATCTACAACAGATCAATATAAAAAATCTCGAAGTTCGCACTGAATGTCGCTATAAAATCGCACATGTAAAGTTTGAGCAAAAATTAAATCGTCAGCCTGGAGTAAAGTGGACAGATGAACGGAAGAAAGAGCATTCAGAGAGGATGAAGCGTTTATGGGAGGCAAAAAAGATGAAGCAAAATTCCTAATGATTGCGAATTCAAGTTCAGTCGCTCTCTTCATGGGGAACAATCGAAATAATAATAATAATATATATATATATATATATATATATATATATATATATATATATATATATATATATATATATATATATATATATATATATATATATATATATATATATATATATATATATATATATATTTATCGGCAACCACGAGTATCGGGACATTTTTTATCTGCAACCATAACTTTCGGGACATTTGGCACGTTTGAGGTCTGACCCCAAACATTTCCTGATCGCCAACCATGACTTTGGGTACACACTTATATTAAGACATTTTTCTGAAGGTTGGGGACATTCGTTCCAACTTTGGAGACATTTTGAAATAGAATAAGAACATGATCATTCGAAAGAAGAACCAACAGAAATATGTGTTATTAACCGAATAACTGAAAATATTGCAAACATACACAAATAATACGAGAAAAATCGTCATTTATAACGGTATTGAACATTTCAAATCTTCAATCCCTAATTCAATTCGCACAGTTTTGAGTCCAAATCTCATTTGATCTGAATAACTGTTTGAAATGAAAATTCCAAATAACAGTACGATATCGTTTAGTTATATTGATGACTCCGACTCAGGTATTAAAACCTTCATTTGATGTCATGCGACAACTTGTGAATTGAAATTGTCAGAAAAATTAGAATGTTGCCATTTTGAGACATGGAGCATTCATATCGCCTGAAGATGTACATACCAGGTTTACGTTGCGTTTGATATGAAATATTTGTAGATAATTTGGTTTTCGAATAATGATAGTATAATAATAAATAAAAAAACATTGATATACTATAATAATTACTTCACGTAAATCAACTCCTCTTGAAGATTTCTACCTGAGGGATTACGGCTACGGGTCTGATTACTGTCAATCTGATATATGATATCTGTGATAAGTGGAAGTCCACCTATGAGTACTAGTGGAAATTTTAACACTAAAACTGGGGAATAATACTGGCTTTTATTAGCGAAGTTATTAACGTTACAAAATCAATATATGGATAAAAAATACATGGATCGAGTAGGTGACTATTATACTCTAATTATATTGATTCCCAAATAATATTACAGAAGTTGAATTCTATTCAAGAATTGCATAGACATAAACTTTAGATGGAATAGATAGAAAATTTATTGGTAGAAAAGACGAACCAAATGCGTTCTTGGCCTTTGTGTCAAAATAAAAGGGTAGTATGTACAACACATAGGTTACACTTCCGGTAGAGGGTACCATGAATAATCGAAAGCATAAATCAATTGAAAGTGACTAAGATTACAATACTGGTCAATATTTTCACTGAATATTGCTTTTCTCTCATTTTTTCTATAAATAGATCAATTTGGTGAAATATGAAATGAAAAGATTTTTATAAACTTTCATACATGCCAGATGTTTTTTCTGTGTCTTGATTTAATAGAACTGAAAAACTTCAATAGGCTAGAGGTATTTTTTATTTCATATGATCTTAATGAATGTTGAAATCAAGTCTGCAATAACAGTACTATATGAATAATTTGGTAACATGTACTATTATATACTCAATACTCAAAAATGGCATTCTTAAACGTGCTACTAATTTCAGAATTTGAACAAATATTTGGATGACTTTTTCTCTGCTAAGATCTCTATTATCTATAGAAAATTAGGTTTTTTAAGGTTTTCGTATTGAAATATATGTTTTGTCTGTATTCAATATTTTTAAAGTGCATGTATTAAATTATCATAGATATGTACGAGGTAAGCGAATTATTTCGTGGAATAAATTTTCAAAAATGTTAGCGTCTCGATAGACAAGTCTTTTAGAACGAATGGTTCATAATCCATAGTCACGTACTTGCTGTTCCCAAAAAAACAACGAATAATTTTCCGAATTGATGATTGAAGATCGAGATACTGGTCGAAATATTAGTTACAAAAGTAATATGATAAGAATGAAATAAAACGATATAACATAAACTATGTACTTATGCATTGATAAAACACTTTGATTCACTAATCATTATTCACTCATTCATGAATCTTAATTTTAATTTTTGTCCAATTTGTATTTTTCTGCCGAAAGTGTGACAAAAAACTCTCAAACCCCTATGTTGAACTGTTACAAATCGTGAAATATGAGATGTAGTCTACAGGGCTGTACCTAAGAAAGCTGGCGCTAGACTTAATAAACAATGTCTAAATAGTTTAGAATGGGGCAAATGAAATTCGCTGCTACGAAACCTACAGATGAAAATGGTATTTGAAACCATTTTTTTGTTCTGGTTTTGTATTTTAGTAAAATATATGTTTTCAATCCAAACTAAAATCTGTATCAATCAAAAATATATACATTCTTCTTATCACACAACGTTATTTTAAACATTCAAAAACCTATAACATTCAATGTTCCCATTTTATTATTTCAGTCATTTGTGACTTAAACAATTCATTTTATTAGAATTCTTATATTTAACGTGCAGACTCATTGCTGTGTCAGTTCGGCACTGCTTTCTGAAATTATGTCTATATACTCGTAAATCTTTCACTGCAAGCAAGGAATTTCGGGTATCAGGTACCTAGTTGGGGCCACATCTGTTTCAACAGATTGTACGTTCGTACTTTCGTATTTTCAACAAATCGTGTTTGCAAAAGTTGTCAGATAATTTCAAAATATGTAATATGTTTCCAATTTCGAATTAATAATAAATGAATAAATAAACAAATGAATTTTATACATCTCATACGCTCATCTATATGAGCGAAAAATTCAATTGATATTTTTCATTTAGCTTCACTTAAGAAGTGCAACGCAATAGAACTTCAGTTTCCTGAATAAGGTTTTCAATTGCAATTTACAGAGGTTGCAAATTATTGAATCGTATTCAAGAAAAAGCAATTCTCTGTTGTATACAATTGTTTATCATTATATTGTTAATTATCCATCCAATCAAATGCGTGTGAAACGAATAATCTAGCGAACATAATCTGGAATACAATTCCACAACATTTTTGAAAAATATTCAATCATTAATTATTGAATGTATTGTAGGACATTCATAGCATAACTCTGATTTTGGAAATCATTTTTAAGTGTAATGTGTATGTTTGTCGATTATGCCGAATATCATTTACGGATGACAGAAAATTTTGTGACTTTCGTGATATTTTCATTTGAAAATACTATCTCGATTATGAAATAACGGACAAATTGGTAATAGAAATACATGATCATGAAAAACCGGATCAGTAGAGAAACTAACACTTCAGTTCATGAATTCCATAAATTGAACACTTCGAATGATAAAATCGAGATTAAAACTGATTTAACAATATTATCGACAAAAAATTCGCCAACAAATGATTTCTCGAATTGTTGTTTGAATTAGGACATACTTCCTGAAATATTGTTGGCTAATTAGTAGTATTCATAATAAAATATATAAATAGTATAAAATAATATTATAAAACTACAAAGGTTTAACAAATCAATCTTCCGAATACATATTTTGTTTCAAATGTATCAAAAAAAAATTTCAAAACCCCATACCGGAATTTGCTCAAAAAGTTTTAGAACTCTAACCTAGACAATGTATTAATGCAGATATAAAACTTTTTTTCTGAGTTTCTATCTAAGAACAGATATTTTCCCTTCTCTAGACTCTCGATATGAAGACCGAACTCCATTGATCTCCTACAGTTTTAAAAAATTTTAGAAAGTGTGAAATGAGTTGTCAATTACAATTCCGAACCTTGGATATATGTGTACTTAATATGTGAAAATGTATATAAATATGTATTAAATGTGTACTCGAAAATGTACATTTAGTTCATAAGGGCCTAAATGGGTTTCGCTTCCACAAAACGTACATATGAAAATTGTATTTACCAATAATTCTTTGTTTCTGAGGTCTATATTTCTGAAGTCAATACTGATGAGGTTAATAATTTACATAACATTGAAAATTGTGAGATAATTCTGAGAAATACATTCAAGGTGGTTGAATATTCGTCTACCTAGTAGTGAAACATGCTGAAATATTAATTGAATGAAAACACTTCTTGATAATTGTATCGAAATGCCACCACATTTGCAAAGGTTAAACTTTACAAATTGAATCAATTTAATTTTTGGAACTCAGCTAACAGCCCTCACAACATCGGCCAAAATTATCATACCTTCATGAAACTGTAATAATTTGTTACATTCAATTCATGATAAAATCTTTTTCAATATTTCAAAAATGTTTCAATGCGTACTAGTTACTCCCAAACTTGGAATAAACTTTTAATGTTTGGCTCTGAAAAGAAAATTTCTCTCATGGTTAACGAAATCGTGTAACTTGCGAAGTAGAATGAACTCGAATCTACAGTCATTCTGTGGCTTTGTTCTAAAAGGGCCTAAGTCAAAATAGTTGAGATATTTGAGATTTTTGAGAATGACTTAGAATAGATCTTTCTTATATTAAGATTCCCATTATTATTTTTTGTATTTTTTTATTAATAGTATGAAGAAACATTATTTTATCATATGAATTTTTTCAACTTGTTTTAACTTGAGAAAAATTGACATCAACTCTTATTATTATAACCAAGCCACAGAATTTAAAATATAATATAGAAGTGATATAAAACAATTGCATATATTTGTACCGCCCGATTTTTACAATCAGTGACTTTCAATGTTTTGCACCTATAACCATCAATGTTTTACCATTCTTGTCATATTGAATTTTACCATCTATTTTATTGTCAATTTTTAAACTTAACTTGCACCCCATTTGTAGTTGTATTTCGGCGCTGGCTCAACAAATCATAAATCTTTCACTTGAAGGGATTTCAGTATTCAGGTACTTGGGACATCTGTTTTGTCAGATTCTTTACTCGTATGCACCAAGAACAACTTTTTCACGAGTAATTTATTAGATTAGCGAATAATTCAGTTTATATTTCCATTATGTTTCACTTAATAAATTCGACACGATAGATCTTTACTTTACTAAATTGATTAGGCTGAAAATTATTCAATCATATTTAGGAAATAATACTTCGCAATTGTATACAATTGTTTGTACAATTATAATTTATTACTGCCTAATTGAATGAATGTGAAACGAAGATTAATCCAGCGAACACAATCTGGAATCAATACAATTTCCCAAAACACTTGAAATAAATTTGATAATTTTTATATATTATAAGACATTCATAGGAGAACTCTGATTTCGGAAATTTTTTTTGTGTTTTATTCGCATGTTCGTCGATTATACCGAAATATTCATTGTGTACTAATAACAATAAATCTTTGTGCCGTGAACTATAAAATACCAAATATAGTTAGCTTAGCATAAATATATTTAGCATATTTTTGATATTTAAAAACTTTTAACTCGATTATGAAAGAACGAGACAAATTGATCAATGAAATCAATGAAAAACCTGATCTGTAGAGAGAACTAACACAGTAGATGGTAATGACAAAATCAAGATATCAATGGATTGAAAAATATCTTGTGATAAAAACAGCAAGATTGTTTCTACCTATTGAAATATACCAATAGAAGAATTTTTCAGACAATAAAAGTGAAACAAGTGGACAAGAAGTATAAAAATCGTAACCATTTTCAACATTTTCTCTAATGAAGAATTAATATCCGATATTAAAAATTAAAGTCCAAGCAATATTATTAATATTGCTGAAATATATAATTGTGAAAAGTGTAGTTTTCACAATTAAAGTCAGGCGTTAGATGTGGCTGATTTACACAAATTTTTATTAAATCTACAAAGAGTCATCGTAAGAAATTTTTTCATTATTAATGATTTCTCAAGCAACAAGTACAATAATATAAATTTTTAAATCAGACCGTGCGCCTTTTTTACAAGTAGAAAGCTAGCAACCACTGATTCTCCGTAAACGATTATAATACTCATTCATACTGGTATTAGTCTGGTTCCATTTTTTCATAGAAATAGATTATTCTTCATACATTTTACTCATAAGTTCTTCATTTATATTTATCCTATTCAGTGATAACTATTGATCTCAAAATTTGTGCCTACATTGTCCACTGTAC
Source organism: Henosepilachna vigintioctopunctata (assembly GCA_030704895.1). Lineage (NCBI taxonomy): Eukaryota > Metazoa > Arthropoda > Insecta > Coleoptera > Coccinellidae > Henosepilachna > Henosepilachna vigintioctopunctata. The sequence goes on from JARQZJ010000013.1 coordinate 2,305,118, forward strand.
ACTGCATTTGTCCAGTCTGCATTCCAATGAAATCCAATTTTCTCTTTTATTATAATAAACTTTCTTAGGTCTCTACAGATAGGTATCTTAACAGATGTTATGAAAAATTGAACCTTTCAAAGCAATTGGAAGCTTAATAACAGATTTTCAATCATGAATACTTTTCATATGATTTCACTCTAACTGATATCACCAACATTCATGTAATATATTTAACTAAAAATTCAATAGCATAATATATAATGGAAACTTCGTCATTATTGAAGAATAAAACTTTTTCACTTATTGATGCTCTTCTTATATACCCACATGTAGCAAAGATCAATAAATTTCAAAATACCACTCATTCAATTTCATTCAACTTGACCTGATTATGTATAAATATTCTTTCTAAATGTATATGAGTGCATAAGCTCTGAAATGCGCCCATGAGACTTAATGTTGATTAACTGAGCCGAAATTATTTATTTAAATGAACTGAATTCATTTATCAAAGTATCTAATATTAGTTTATATAGAAAAAAATAAAAAAATTTCTACAATCTGCAATAAAAATCATTTCTTAGGTATCAGATCATAATTGATGTCCTATTTTGATATTTACTATGTATCTCTGAATATCATTATGGTCTGTAATACTATTCAACGTTTGAATACGCATGTATATATTCTCAGAGAACCACATGCGGTATAAAGATATACCACCATGCAGATATCTTTGGAGACAGTATAAACTCAAAAATACGTATCTACAACTATGACTTTCAGGACAGTATATAATATACTCGGTATATCATATACTGTTCCCAAACTTGCAGTTGCCGATAAATATATATATATATATATATATATATATATATATATATATATATATATATATATAAAGGAAATGAAATTTTTTTGTGCTTATGGCACTGAATGAAATATTTAAGAAAATGAACACTAGAACATTCATTTGAAAAATTGAAATTAATCAAGAGAATGTTATAGTAGAGCTAGATATGTGAACGTGTACGATGTGATGTCTCCATTATCCTTCAAGGGATAAATGTTAGAGAAATAATGAAATCGATGCCACACCTGATGGAAGTGCGAGACATATATGTTTCGTTCTGCAAGGAACTCGTTAGTCGTACCACGTCCATCGAAGTGAGGCAACGATTTCAACCTCCAAGCATCTTCTTGTGACTTCAAGTGGAAGATCGTAGAGTAATGAATACTCTACAATTCCATCTATGGAAATCAGTAGAAAACATCTCTCTCAGATTACAGACACACCAAGCATCGAAATTTCACATATCTTCTATACCCGTAGGTATCTACTAAATTGCAATGTCTATTTGACAAATATCATCGAACGATGTTTTTAAATGTCAATAGGTTGCGTTAGTAGTACGCTCGCGTTTATTTCCGTATTTCAGGGGCCTATTCGGCGATATTTCAAAGGAAATGAAATTTTTTTGTGCTTATGGCACTGAATGAAATATTTAAGAAAATGAATACTAGAACATTCATTTGAAAAATTGAAATTAATCAAGAGAATTTTAATTAATGTCAATTAATCACATCGTACACGTTCACATATCTAGCTCTACTATAACATTCTCTTGATTAATTTCAATTTTTCAAATGAATGTTCTAGTATTCATTTTCTTAAATATTTCATTCAGTGCCATAAGCACAAAAAAATTTCATTTCCTTTAAAATATCGCCGAATAGGCCCCTGAAATACGGGAATAAACGCGAGCGTACTACTAACGCAACCTATTGACATTTAAAAACATCGTTCGATGATATTTGTCAAATAGACATTGCAATTTAGTAGTAGGGGTATAGAAGATATGTGAAATTTCGATGCTTGGTGTGTCTGTAATCTGAGAGAGATATTTTCTACTGATTTCCATAGATGGAATTGTAGAGTATTCATTACTCTACGATCTTCCACTTGAAGTCACAAGAAGATGCTTGGAGGTTGAAATCGTTGCCTCACTTCGATGGACGTGGTGCGACTGACGAGTTCCTTGCAGAACGAAACATTTATGTCTCGCACTTCCATCAGGTGTGGCATCGATTTCAATATTTCTCTAACATTTATCCCTTGAAGGATAATGGAGACATCACATCGTACACATTCACATATCTAGCTCTACTATAACATTCTCTTGATTAATTTCAATTTTTCAAATGAATGTTCTAGTATTCACTTTCTTATATATATATATATATATATATATATATATATATATATATATATATATATATATATATATATATATATATATATATGAATATACATATAGTTTTAAGATAAGTTAATCATTCATAATGGTAAAAACGGAGAACCTACTCTCGCTGTCGGGAGCTGTCTACTCAAATGGTGTCAACCAGAAAGAAACCATCACTTTCGGGAATGAATATTAAGAGCGTTTCGAAACATTTATCGATCAATAATTGATGATGCCGATACTAGATGTAAATCGATGAACATAATAAAAGAATTTTTAAACTAAGATTTACACAAATATTGAAAAGTCTGCAGTCTTCACGTCCTATTTTAAAAAGGTGAATCTCATCGAAACGTACGTCATGCAGTATTCTTTTCAATATACGTGTAAATCTTAGTTTAACAATTGTTTAATTATATTTATCGATCATGTTGAATGATTATAGAATACAATTGTTTCATCATTGTTATGAATCACCAGTAAATATATAATTTTTCAATCAAGAATCCATGACTTTCAAAACACTCATAAGTTCTATACCAGAATGAGTTCTCAATAAAAATTCACCTGAGCTCCCTCTATCGGAAAAGAAGACGTATAAACTGTCCCGAGCGTTATAGGTTTCGACTCATGACAACACTTGCGCGAATGTAAGGCTTCGTAGACATTTCATTCGAACACTACAGAAAACTTTCCGCAATGTTTAAGAATAGCCCCATGCTTTATCACTGCAGTTCACGCCACGGCGGGCAAAAGTATAGCTAGTTTCAACACTTAAAAATCACTCATACTAGTGAATAATGAGACTCTTAATCGAAATATCGAAATATTTCAAGTAAAATTCTCAGGGAGCTGCCTACACAAATGTTGTCAACGAGAACGAACCTATCACTTTCGAGAGTGAATGTTAAGTGCTTTTCGAAAAACTTAATATTCACTCTCGAATGTAATGGGTTCGTTCTCGTTGACAACATTTGCGTAGACAGCTCCCTGAGTGTTTTATTGGAATATTTGGATATTTCTAATTTCTATTGAGCGTCACAGTATTCACTATATATATAAATATATATATATATATATATATATATATATATATATATATATATATATATATATATATATATATATATATATATATATATATATATATATATATATATATATATATATATATATATATATATATATATATATATATATATATATATATATATATATATATATATATATATATATATATATATATATATATATATATATATATATATATATATATAACAAAAAACACAATTATCGATATAGCCCGCAACTCAATTCGAAGCAGCCGTTGACACGTGTTTCGAGCTTATTGGCTCTCCTCAGAACAGCGTAGCCAAGTTCAAGGTGTACGAACCTGGAGATGGAATCAACAACAAAAGAACACACTTGCGAAGGAATTCTCCACTGCTGGGCTTCCACGTGAACTCTCCGGGTTTGGAGATTTGGTCAACGTACCGCCAATATGGCGACTATTTATCCTTTACGGAGTCTTCAACCGACTAAGTGAAAAAGGAATGAAGAATTTTCTTGCGGCAAAAAGTATAAATGACAAAAAACACAATTATCGGTATAGCCCGCAACTCAATTGGAAGCAGCCGTTGAGATGAGTTTCGAGCTTATTGGCTCTCCTCAGAACGGCGTACTTCTCCTCATTGGCGATACGTTGACCAAATCTCCAAACCCGGAGAGTTCACCTGGAAACCTAGCAGTGGAGACTTCTTTTGCAGGTGTGTTCTTTTGTTGTTGATTCCATCTCCAGGTTCGTACACCTTGAACTTGGTTACGCCGTTCTGAGGAGAGCCAATAAGCTCGAAACACATCTCAACGGGTGCTTCCAAAAGAGTTGCGGGCTATACCGATAATTGTGTTTTTTGTCGTTTATACTTTTCACCGCAAGAAAATTCTTCATTCCCTATTTACTTAGTCGGTTGAAGACTCCGTAAAGGATAAATAGTCGCCACATTGGCGATACGTTGACCAAATCTTCAAACCCGGAGAGTTTACGTGGAAGCCTAGCAGTGGAGACTTCCTTTGCCGGTGTGTTCTTTTGTTGTTGGCTGTATATATATATATATATATATATATATATATATATATATATATATATATATATATATATATATATATATATATATATATATATATATATATATATATATATATATATATATATATATTATTTTGAATGTTTTTAGCAATAACAGGCTTCTTTTGATATGAAAGGGTTTATTTTTGTTAACGTTTCCTTGTTATATTACAACGTTGTCAAAACTAATGAATAATTGAATTTATGAGTTACTATAGGTATCAAAATGTCAAACTTATTTTTTAGAATAATCAAATTAGTTTTTTTGTATCTTCACTCATTGACTTCAATCATTGGACAGAAGAATGTCAGAGTATAATTCCTCTACGAAGTCTTCCACGTCTAGGTAGCTATGTTGACATGTACGAACTTAAATAAGACAATTATACTCGAAAGTCACTATTGGGTCGAAGAATTTTAAATACTTTCAAACTTCACCTCATTCGCGTTTGCTGGACACAATAATTAAGAAACATAGGAGTTAAAGTATGATGATTATCATAATGGCGTAAATTTCCTAAAGAGAACAAAGTCTGTTGTTGGTGACACAGAAGAAATACACATTTAATTCCTCTCTTTTTCTTCAGGTGCCATCTCCGCTAATAAGGTTGTCTATCATTATTACAAATTCTAATTTTCGAAGCCGCTGCTCGAAAGAGTCGGTTCGATGTGCAGCCAAACTATTCCCTGAGATTTCTTAGCCAGGACATTCTTCTCCTTCGAAACACATCGTTCTCTCTGGTAAGAACCAGGGAAAAATTCAGAGAAAGATCTCTACATTTTGAGCTGCAGTAGGTGATATTTTTCGTCTCGCATAACATGTCATAAATATTGCAATTTTCTTGACTTAATTGTCAGTATTAATTCGTTTGTGGCCTTCATTCTGCGAAGTACTTCCTCATTAGTAACTCTATCTACCCAGGATATCCTTAATATTATCCAATACATCCACACTTCTTATGCTTCCAAGTTTTTGATATATTGTTTGTATATCGTCCATGCTTCCATACCGTATAGATGTATCGATAAAATATAGCATCTAATCATCCTGATCTTAAGATTCAGACTAGGACTTCGACTAGTTTTCGACTTCGACTAGAAAAGTTTTTTCATTCTAATGAATACACTTTCTCTATTCTTACTCCTATTTTATTGGTGTAGTCTTGTGTATCGTTATTGTTTGTCCATAATATTTGAATCGAATAAGTATTGTTCGTTAATGGGCATTTCGCCAGATATTGAAGAATATTTGGCGAAAATTCCAGCCAGATTCATGTTGTCTGTTATCAGTTTTTTGCCTCAATTGAAATCATTGGTTTTTGAAGTGTATCTCTTTATGTTCAGTAGTCAATAATTAATTCTTCGAATTTCTTAGTTCAATTGATAGAGTTGCGGTTATAATTTTTTTTCTCCATACCATACTCTGTTTGTGAATCTTCATTTCTCGTCTGTATACAATCTGCAAACTCGAATTATTTCTCCGCAGCATCAACCAGAGCAGATTCCTCAAATTTTTCCTTTCGGCTCCGATTTATTCAGTTATCCATGATTTGGTGGAGAAACTAAATTGAATGTCTGAGGTTGTATGGGACATCCTTTTGAATGGGAAGGTGGAATAGTCTTTCTCAATAAAGCAAATCATATTCCTGTTGCACAAAACCCATTAGGCGATGTCAATTTTGCTATGTCGCAAAAATAATCACAGATAGGTTTCAGATAACTGTATACGTTGCTTAAACTTGAACTAAGAACTTGTTATTGTGATCATAACCATAACCAATATTGTGAATCATAATCGAAACAAATTTTTTCTTTGTTACAATTAAGACCATCTATTCAATAAATTGTTTCCGAATTCATATTTCCGGGAAATTAGTCTTTTTGACTGCGGATGTATGTGAATCTGAGACTACATCTGATCTTAATACATTTAAATGAAATTTCCGCAATGGTTACATTGTGGAGTTGATTTTTCTTCAATTTTTCACCCGAATTTCATTATTGATCTTGAATTTCATTATATTTTTTTTTGCAGGTAGCCAGTGCTGTTACAACATATCTAGTGATATTGTTGCAAATCAATAAATGAAACAAAAAATCAGCAAATATTTCATTCTTCATGTCATTTTCTTATCATTTTTCAAAATTGTGTGAATAAATTCGTATTGTCAACAATTTGTAGAATATACTGAGAATTCCATATCTGCACAAATATCAAATAAAATATATAACTAGTTTCGTAAAATGTATAAATCACAGAGCCGACTTAACTAGTTGAGGCGCTAAGTAAGGCGCTCGGGGATGAAGTTAGCTCTGGGCGTTAAGAAATTCTACTCAATATGACAATTCGACGGTTAAATCTGCAAACCGACTAACCCCGCTTTTGAGCCAGAATCATGGATCGACATAGTTAAAAGCACGGGACTGTAGTCTATATATTATATGACATTCGTTTCAACTCCTAGTGTTCAAAATCACTCAAGAAACGACTGACACGTGAACAGGACAACTCCGGATTGTTCGATACTGAATCAATAACAGATTATTGCTGGCACCGTGGCTTAGTTAACCGGCGTTAAAATGTAGTTCCACTGAAATAAAGAAGAAATTATTGAGCTCATTTTTTCCATTTTAATTTAATTTGAATACCAAGAAATAGAAACGACCCCTCTTTTCGAAGAAGAAAGTTCAATGGTTTATATGATTGACCAATATAGTTTCATATGAATGACGAGCGTCGTGTCAGAGTCTGCAGAATAATGCTCGAAAACACTTAAGGGATCAACAGAATGTTGAGCTGGAACTAAAAAATAAGGAGAAATATGCCACAGAGTTAAGAAGAATCTAGTTTCAAAGAATCTCTACTGAGCAGAAATGAAGAGATTTCAAGAGAGTTTTTTTCAAAGAGTATCAAAAGAGATTTTCAATAACATGTCAAAAATAGAATTCCTCTATTGCAGCAAAAGTACATCCTAGCTGTGGTCATAACCAGAATGGACATAAAAAAATCCTGCACAATTTCTTTGTGTATGACTGGTGCTCATCGTGTGATGTTTAACTTCCGTCGATAGCTCAATGCAGCAACACTTTTGATATTTAAAATATATCATTGTTCGAGCCAAAATTAGATGAGCATAAAGAGGCCTCCTCCACAATCTCAGAAATAAGTCTGATACAGAACATACGGAAAATCAAAAAATAAGAATTGAGCAGGATTCGAAAAAAATAATGACGAAAATTTGTAAGAAAATATAATTTTCAAATTAACACAAATTCTCGGTAGCATTCTGCAAAACAGAATATCCATGGAGGGCCTGCAAAATAAATTAGAGTACTAAGTATAATGTTCAAAATGGGAATATTGTGAAATCAATCAACTGCATGCTGCAACGCTAATAAAATTACAATTATGTGAAAGTATCTGAAGGTAGATACACGCAGTTGTGAGCTGACTCCATACCAGATAGCCAGAATACAGAGGAAACTGAAAAATGAGGTTAATCAAGCAAGTGGGAGTTTGTCCCAGAGCACGCAATTACATGGGGTATTTGCGCGCTGCAACGTATTCCCCCTGACTCACGAGTTCTTCGAGTCCTTTGAAAGTTTCACAAAAAGATAAGACTAGGAAAAGCGTCACCTATATGAGGGTTTCAGTTATATTTTTGAATTATTGTTAGCGTTCTATTTTATGAAGTTTTGTTTCTCAGTAATCAGCACAATTTTTATTATTGATACTTAGTATGAGATAATCCTCATCATTCAAAAACGTCTCAAAATTTCTTGCAAGGAATAGTTCTTGGCATATTTCTGATCCTTTTCTGAAAGCTCTCGTAAGACATCCAAACACATTCAACTGAAATGAAAATTGACTAGTGTTCAGATGATTGCAGTTTTAGAATACTTTTATGCAGAATAGTTTTATACAGAACTATTGTTGAAAGGAATTTTGGAATTATAGGTACTTGTCTCCAATCTATGAAACACAGTTGTTACAACTCCTTTTATTTCCGGAAAAATAGACGTTCGGTACTTAACAGTCATTGAAAAATGTTTGGATGCGTTTTACTGAGGTATTATGCATTTTTGTCAGGTCTTGTAAATAGATTACACTTTCATCTCCTTCATCTGGATGAACTTTATTCGGAAGATCTTGAAGACTTCCTAATCTTAAAGGTTCCTGAAGGCTCTCAAATGTTAGAATTCTATCTTAAAGGTTGCACCTCTTCGTTTCAAAATGTTCTCGAACAGTAAACGCAATGAAGCAAACATGGATTTGTCGCATTTTCTATGAATACATATTCGATATATTGTGCACTGTACTGTCCCTCCTTCTTTTTTGCTTCTGACTAGGCTTTATATTCACGAAAATGTTCGTAGAGTCTTAAATAATAATTTGAAATTTTCTTGAGAAACATAAGAAGTATTACGAACTTTAATAAAAGATTTGAATACAGCATGCACTGACAGAAATGACACAAACACGCACAAACCCGTTCATGTCTTTCGACGATACTAACTATTGATCAAGTGAGGACAAGTATACATGAACCAGCCTATTATAACCACATGGCGCCAATAGCGTTATTTTATAAAAACTTGTTACAACTTGATTACATACGGGATACAGACTATCCTACGAAATCCAAGTTGAGTAGGTTTATTTTTTTACCAGCAATATAGGGCAGAAATATAAACTGATTATTCGATATTCAGTGGTAGGTAGGTTTTAATTTCAGTGGATTTGAAAATATGAAGTAATTGAAATTACGAATTTACCATCGCCCACCTTGGCCACGCTAGAACTCATTTTCTTCTGGGCCTTTCAACGCTCCTCTCTAGGTCACCAATGCCTACAAAGTGGCGTTATCGCCCACTTTGAGAATGACTGTTCTGAATGGCCACCTTAGTCTAATACTTAGTCTCCAACTGGTGAGTTTGGGACTAAGTCTTTCATTGGTGACTTATGGGTAGCCGTCATCGATATACCGCCGATTACCTAAAACTCATCGGTAGGCTCATCACTAGTTTAGATGGAATGGGTTTGATTGACTAGGTTAATTGTTTATATGAACCGTTCACATGATTGTATCACATAATGTAGCACAGTAGCAAACTGTATTTATAATGAAGACCATAGTCCCATCAGTAGAGGATAATATACGAGTATGGAAGAGTAGACTTAGAGAATATAGACGTTTTCTCAGAGAAATTTCTTCCTTTTTGAACAAACTATCAATGAATTGAATCATTATAATATATTTATAGTACATCAGAATACTTTTTTTGAACGCAATGGCTAGATGCATGCAAATGGTTTGTTTATTATGGTGATATATTCGAATCTTTTCAGGAATACATTGTGATAGTTTTCCTCATCGAAAATAAGACATGAGATCATCAAGTTGTAGGAACGTTACTAGCTCAGCATTTCACCAATTTGGAGTATGTTGATATACTGTTTTACAAACACGAAAATCTATCTTATCATAATCATCTGTTTTGATTTGATTGATTCGATGCTAAATCTGAAATTTCAATGATAGTAGAAACTTTCAACAAGCAAGTGAATATTTGAACAGGTTTGGATATTGGCAATGATAGAAGAAGAGTCATTTTTATGGAACCAGCAGATAGAATTTGCAAATAAAGCAGACAGCTTTGAGAGATCATTGCGAATTTATAAGCATAAATCGGAACGAACCAAAACAAAAGTTGGAAATTCGAGTTCTTCATTGGAATACTAAGTGAAATATTTGAAGACAATCTCAATATTAACCAGCTATCGAAGTCAATGTAGACTGGTTCTTCCATTCGAAACCATGTCATTTCTTCAATATAATGGCGCATCAAGGTTTATATGGGGAAGGAGCAGCTAAAGAAAATCCTGGACTATATTGTTTTGATGTTTCAATTTCAATCATGTTTTTCATCATATGAGTATCTGACATTAGTGGTGATGAATGAAGTGAAAATGAAAAAAAAAATGACAACCACAGCTAGTTTTATAACCTAAAAAAAATCGACGCGATTCTTCACAAAATCTATTGAAATTTTGTTTTAAAACATTTTTCACTTTCTGGAAGAACTTTCCGGTGTTCACGTAAAACACAAAGGATGTTTGAACGGTTTTTTGTCATTGTACATCTCAGTCACTTTTTGTGACACGTCGCAGGATAGAAAACGACCCTTCTGTATTACTTGCTGTACAAGAGAAGGATCGAGTTAGAAATGAACCGAAAACACCAGCTACCATTTTTCGTGGAATTAGTACGCAATATAAACACAATGCACCTCTTAGATGTTCAGAATTAACTAGCCACCTTCAATTGAATTTTCACTCAGAATTAGCAGCTTCGGCATTCTTGGCAGAGTCGTCACTATCAATCAGGTGGTACCCAACAATGTTGAAGCATATCCAAGTTTTGTCTTGTATTCATCAAAGAATATTGCTCTTCCCACTTTCCAAAATCATAATCATGAAAGAAAGTAACCCTTACATCAACCGAAGAAGCGATGACAACGAGACTTAAAAAGACAACTAATTTGGAAAAATTAAGCTGTGCGAACTGAAATGTAAATACTCTACTGCGACGTTTGGAAGTTATTCGAAGATGTTTTTCGTTAAGTGACTTCTGTCCTTCGAATCACAAAACTATTTATATATGTATGTTGGACAGAAGGTGTTTCCCTCTGTTTCGTTAGCATTACAGTTGACCAATGACCTATCACTTTTCTGTAAAAGTGAGGGGCAGATACACTTATGTGCCGTATATAATGAAAAAAAAAATTATGTCGACCATCTGCTGATTTACCGTAACTGTATGATTTTCATAACTATTTGCAGAAGCATTTTGAATTCTAGAAGGACACAGTTGCATTCTCATAAAATGATATTTGACGATTTTTACCAAATTGATTCTTCTTTATGCGAAGTTTCTTTCACGTTTGCGAACAAAATTTGTCGCGTGAAGGAACTGTGGAGGTATATTCATGTTGTTGAATTGAAAATGGAGCCTCAAAAACTCTGAAAGATTGCACAGTTGATCAGAAGGAATCTTAACAGGTTTGGGTATCGAGTTTTCATTAGGAACGCAATTTTATATACTTGTCACTTGAAATAACAAACAACATTAACATCTCTAGTGTTCTTTGGTTGACAATTTATGAAAAGGAAATATGGAGTGTTGAACAATGAGTCAGAATAATTCAAATTTAATCATACAAATTTCGAAATAAAACTGTTTTTCGTGAATTGCGCGGTTTTTATTTTTTATATATCGAATCAAATGAATCAACCATATTCAGAATAGTACAGAATTTTGAACAAAGTGGTTCAATTTTGGACAGAAAAGCGTTCACAAGGAAATATTGATACCGTGCGTGAAAATGTTGAAGATAATTTATTCAACAATGTCAATTACACGACGTTCACAACGATTCAACATTCCAAAAATTAATTTATGGTGAATTTTGCAGAAAGTATTTGTCGTTCAACGCTCATAAAGTTCAGTTAAACCGTGAATTGAAGCCAACAGACCACTTAGAACTGGGTCAATTTATTGATTTCATTTGAGAAGAATTATTGTTGAAGTTAAAAACAATCATCTCTATTGACGAAGCACGTTTTCACCTGAATGGCTCTATTGAAGAGCAAAATTGTCGTATTCATAGAGGAAAATCCAAAACGAATTAATGAACATCAAAATCACCCACAAATTTCACCGTTTGATGTGCATTATGGTGCCGAGATGTGATTGACTCTTAGTTTCTCGAGAATGATGCTGGTGCTGTTCTAACTGTAAATATTGGACGATATCGAAATATGATAACACAGTAAAATGTTTTCGACATGGTGGTGCATCATTTCTTACAGCTGCTGAAACAATAAATTCTTCACTTTTCTCAGCTTCTAATCTCAAAAAATGGTGATGCTAATTGGCTACTAAAATCGTGCAATAGTCCATTGGACTTTTTTTCTTTAGGGTAACGTTAAAAGTCTCGTCTACAGGATCCATCCAACAAATCAATCAATTGAAAGTTTGAATAAATCGAGTAATTCAAGAGAATCAACCTCAATTGTCTTAAATGTTAGTCATAATCTTTATGGAAGGAATACCTAATGTGAGGCAGTTAAAGGCGATTAAATTCATCAGAAATTACTTATCGATGAAAATTATAATTGAAAAACCGCAGAAAAAATTAATTATCAATGAAAATTAGACTAATAGTCAAAGTTATCTGTTCTATGAACTAATTAAAATTATTCAATGGGATACCCTCCACTTGCTATCCATAGACATAATTTTGTCAGTCACAGGAAGGTTCTCGGTCAGTTTTTGAGGGCACCAAGAAACCTAAACTATGTTCTGTTAATACTGTTAATCGTGTAACTTCGACAAAAAAATTTTTCCAGCTGACATATTGAAGCTGATATGCCTGAAGACGCATCTACGGTTTATGGACGTTGCAGGAAATGACGAGACTGTTAATAACCGTCGTAAGCACGACAAGAAAGCTGTTCTCGGAGATTCAATTTTATGTTCATGGATCTGTAACTCCCTCTCTGGGACTCTCTCTGAGGCTTCCTCTTCGATCGAGTAACAACAACAACCACGTGTTGAATAGTTTGTTCTTTGCAAATAATCACAAATATAATTCTAGAATCTAGTGTCGCTGAATATTTCCACTCACAGACTAATATATAAAACCGTTATAAAGTGTTTATAGTTGTTGATTATTAATAAATTATTTCAGAAGTATTGGTATTATCAAATTATTTGAAGTACCTACATTTGATGTCAGAAGCGGAACGTAATAGAGAAATGCCAACAATAAAATGAACAACAGAGATGGAAGCGTTTATGGACAAATTTATTCTCCAAATGAAAGAAAAGCGAAAACACTCATTAAATATGATGACAAATTGAGGACAACAAGAGAAACAGAAATTACGAGATGAATTGAAGTTGGAAGATAGCTCAGTAAGGAATGATTTCAAGAGCGAATTTACTTTTTCAAGAGGCTTATTCATTAAGAGGCACCGGAAGGAATGATGACACAAACGAGAGTAAAATCTGGTAGAGGATTAAGGCACAGTCAACTCATGTCAAATCGTCAACTGATAAGATGAACAACAGGGTATGATGCTTTGGTGAGAGCCCTGGAATTTGAAGCAGCCAAAATTACAAGTGAAGATCGGTCCAGTCTTGAAGATCGATAGAGGATTGTATCGACAGATACAAATTGAGGAAGACACAATAAACAATTTCCCTATTATGCACAAACTAGATGAAATGATTGAAGCTTTGGGAAAGAATAGAGTGCCCTTCAAAGGAAAGTCTTATTTCTGTGAGAATGGATTTGATAAGAAATTATGATTTGCTATATGGAAATAATGCAGGAATACTGATGATAGGAAATGTAGAATGTATTCCAGATACTAGTACCAAAAACAATTTTTGTTATAACCATAGATAATTATTTGTTTGTGGACTTGAAAACGATCCTGGGCGGTGTGTTGAAACTTTTGAACCAAATTCGGACTGTACATCACTTTTAACAGCAAGCAATGGTTAAATTCAGACGACCAGAGAGCTGTTCTCGGAGATAAATTTCTATGTTCATGGATCTGTCACTCTCTCTGGGACGCTCTGTGCGGTCGAAAACAACAACAACAACCACTTGTTGAATAGTTCGTTATTTGCAAATAATCATAAATTAATTCTAATACTAGTGTCGTTAAATATTTCCACTCATAGATAATATATCACAACCGTTATAAAAGTGTTTATAGTTGTTCGCTGTTAATAAATTATTTCAGCAGTATTGGCATTTTCGAATTAGATGTAGTACCCATAAATTCGTAACATTAAGTATAATCAATTTATTCGAACGCTTTTCAAATGAATTATCAAAAAATATAGTTGCAATCAACTTTGTGAATTTGCCCTAAGATATAACGTGTTACGTTGAGTATAAGCACCTATATTAGGTTTCCAATTTAATTGCATTGGGCTTCCAAGAAAATAGCACGTATTACAGGTGCCACTTTATATCTCTAAATGAAGAATATCGACAAAATGATACGACGGCCGCTTCAACGAGAGAATGAACGAGAAACTTATCCTGTGAAGTAATTTGGAAATTCGACAAAGGTAAGGAGGCAAGAATTGCTTTCGTACTTTCAATTTCGATCTAGTCTAGGGTTTGCGTCGTCGAGTCTTCGGAACCCCACAATGTTCACAATCATTGAGTCTTTTTCAGAAAACGTTTTCAGACAATTGAATTTTCTGTATTCTGTGAGCTGATCATAGCCGACTGTCGAATCCTTTGTGGTTAGATTTCGAAATTTTCACGGATTATCTAGATTGGTATACTTGAGTTCAAATGTTTATTTCAGAATGAGATTGAAATTGGATGGAACCTAAATTGAGTATCAAAAACCATGCTGAAATATATTCGCCTGAATAACATTGAACGCTTTGTTTATATTGCAACTTTTGATGAATCTCTGTTTTTCTTCGATTCTACGTGAAATTTTGTGCGCTCTAATTCTGTTTCTAACATGCATTCAATGAAATGTATCGATAAATCGTACACAAAGTTACCAAAATCTTCTCACAAACTACGATTATTCAATATTCTCATTACAAAAGAAACAGGTATGTAATTTGTTCACTTTAAAAAGCTGATTTTGAGACGAATAGACTTCAGGTGTCCAAACCGTTTCCAGGTATATGTTATATCAATCAATAGTTTCAGATATTTCTCAATTCCAGTTGGAATGAAATTGAAAAGAGTTTGGATGAGAGGAGAAATCAGAATACTCTGTATTCTTGTAATACCGATGATACAAGTTGAACAAAATAAAATGTCGTATTTGTAGTTGACATATCAGTCATACAAAAATAATGACTTGAAAACCTATATAACAGAATCACAATGTGTGTCATAAGTTTTCGCTTGAAAAGTCTGATCTTCCTGTAGAATGTTGCTTTATAAACATCTTTTATATTTATACTATGCAATCATATACGAGAGCTTCATACGGGACAATCCTCTCGACGAAAATCAATAGAGGAAATTTAACCAGCTGAATCGTGTTGTGGGAACAATTGAACTTCTATTGAATAAAATATTAAATTTAGGAGCAGTTTCGAAGATTTATGTCGAAAGTATGAAATATCAAATTGAATTCTCATCTATAACCAAGTTTCATACAAATTCTGATATTGAGAATGAGTAATGACTTCTACGTTGGTATACTGAATACAAGCGTTCTAATCCTTATACTTATAAATGACTTGAATTGTGACCCTCATTATTCACAAGGATTTTAACCAATGAAAACTATTATATCACTTTCGAGACTGAATATTAAGTGCGCTTTGAACAATTCATCGATTTTGTTGAATGAAAATACGTAAAAATTTTTTCATCATTACTATGAATCATCAGTCCATATTCAATCTATCCATCAAGAATCGTTGACTTTCAAAACGCTCACAAGTCTTATACCGGAATGAGGGGAACAACAAAACCCGAGGGACGCTTCGGGTTGAAAGAACAAGGTAATCTCAGTCGTGATTCCCAATCAAACATAGAATATCGTTACGAATTATGGGTTTCGACGGATAAATTCCAATAACTTTTAACAAACAATAAATATCCTTTATTATCAACTGAAATATAAATACAACAACGTCAAAGTCACTTATGTCTAACCCTATTTGCAATGAACTCTACTATGCCGACACGTGGTTGCTACTCTTGTTCTTCTCTGACGATCTCAAACTGGAGTGACCGAGGCAGTTCGATGTCCTGAACATCGACAATGCAACTCTAGATGAGCTGTGTGGTCGTGCCTACGACGGTTCTCAACAGCCTCATCATTTCTTCAAACATGCATCAACCATTGGGGGCAAATCTGTAACACTGCCCCCCTCTTAACTTTGATCGTCCCGATCAACGACACAATTTTCCACTATGCCCCCCTCGTCGTATTTTGCCAAACTATCCAAATGTACAACGTCCGTCTTCGATCATGGAGTGCGTTGGATTCTGTATACCCCTATCGATTTAACCATTCCTTGATAAAATTTTTCCATTACCTTGTTCAAAATGGTATACAAATATAAATTTGGTCCACAATTCCAACACACCACCCAGGGTCGTTTTCATGTCTAAAACGAATGAATGAGTTATGGCACAAGTGCTTACTAGAATATGGAATAATTTTCCATTTTCTATAATCCGAATCCTTGTCTTATTCCCATATACTGAACCATAACTTCTTGTCAAAACCTTTAACGCAGGAATAAGACTTTGCTTTTAGGGACTCTCCGTTCTTTGCAAAGGCCTGAGTAATTCCATTCCCTTCACCGTTTAACTCACAATTTTTATCCTCCAGAACGAATACATTTGTACTTCTTATTTTTGCTACTTTAGATTTCAGGGCTCTCACCAAAACATCACATCCTATTGATCTTCTTCTCAATTGTCGATGTCCCCTGAGTTGACTGTCCCTCAACCCTTTAACAGATCCTTTATTCTGTTGGGCCCTCATTCCTTCCGGAGCCAACACATAGCCCAATCCATTGAACATTTCGATTTCTCTGAGGGATTTATTGTTTCCTTTCCTCCTACCTTTACGTACACTTTGTTTTTTAAGACAATAGGCAGAGGAAACCTTGCACCCATTCAAATGTTCAGGATTAGTCAGTTTTCCACCTCTACCAGACATTACTTCTGCTGTATCTGTCACATCAGAATCTCCTTTTTCTGGACTTTCCTCCTCTTGATTCTGTATGTCCATTCCCTGTCTGTCATCATTCACCATGTTGTGCTTTATCCCTATTACTCTAAGCATTATCTCTAGGTATTATCTAAACTACCTGGAATCCTTTTACCTATCTCATTCGAAATCACGTCTCCTGGACACATGAGTTCATCCCTTACTGGACTCATTTCAAATTTCAATTTTCCTTTGTCTTCTTCCAAATTTGCAACGAAATTTAATGAATGCTGCTTGTCTTCCCGTCTTTGCTGTTGATGCCTTTGTTCGTTCTTGATTCTGTATGTCCATTCCCTGTCTGTCATCATTCACCATGTTGTGCTTTATCCCTATTACTCTAAGCATTACCTCTAGGTATTATCTAAACTACCTGGAATCCTTTTACCTATCTCATTCAAAATCACGTCTCCTGGACACATGAGTTCATCCCTTACTGGACTCATTTCAAATTTCAATTTTCCTTTGTCTTCTCCCAAATTTGCAACGAAATTTAATGAATGCTGCTTGTCTTCCCGTCTTTGCTGTTGATGCCTTTGTTCGTTTTCCAGTTTTTCCTGTTCTCGTAGTTTTTCCTTCTCTAGCCGACGTTTTTCCTTCTCTACTTTTTCCTCTTTTCGTCGTTCTTCTTGCTCCGCGAATTTTTGCAAGAGTTTTTCTAACATTGCCTCCATTTTTGTTGTATCACTTCTAGTTCAATTCTAGTTATTGGTTTATCCTATCCCACTTCTGACACCAGTGTTACGAATTATGGGTTTCGACGGATAAATTTCAATAACTTTTAACAAACAATAAATATCCTTATTTACAAACTGAAATATAAATACAACAACGTCAAAGTCACTTATGTCTACCTTATTTGCAAAGAACTCTACTATGCCGACACGTGGTTGCTACTCTTGTTCTTCTCTAACGATCTTAAACGGGAGTGACCGAGGAAGTTCGATGTCCTGAACATCGACAATGCAACTCTAGATGAGCTCTGTGGTCGTGCCTACGACGGTTCTCAACAGCCTCATCATTTCTTCAAACATCCATCAACCATTGAGGGCAAATCTGTAACAATATTTTCCAAGACCTGGTCTTTGGTTGAAGGGCTTTTGAATTTCCTTTGGTACCTCTGATCAATAAAAGTTGCTGTAGCAAAACGTTCTGTCATTTTCTAAGTGAGTGAAATCTGTGACACATTCCTTCTTCTGAAATTGTGTCTTTAAGGCATTCATCACATGTTGCAGATGTTGAAGATTAACTTTTGCAAAGTGGGAAGTAACGGAATTACAGAGGATATAGACATATTGGATGCACTAAGTCATCTTGTGATTCATTTCAATTCATATTAGTTCATCACTCGTATTAAACTTAGCGAAAATTATATAAAAAATACTCAAGTCACGAATGTTGGAATTTCTAGACAAATATGATATATTGTCAGAATTTCAATTTGGTTTCAGAACCTTGAAATCCACAGAAGATGCCATTAGAGAGTTGACTGAGGAAATCTATAGTGCCTTGATAAAAAAATTCCAACACTTGAAACCGAAGAAACGGAGTAATCGTGGATTTCGCGGACAAGCCTATAAATTATCAGCCGATTATTCGACTAATCGTAAGCAGATTGTTAGCATCAATGAATATAAAAGTACAGAAAGATTGGTTAGACATGGAGTACCTCAGGGTACAGTCCTTGGCCCTCTCTCATTTTCGATTTACGTTGAAAATTCTTTCAAAATTGAAACAAATGGTAAAAAAATCAGTTTTGCAGACGATACTCTATAATTCCTACTCATGGGACAGTCTAAAAATGAGAGCAGAAACTGATTTTATGGAAATGAAGATATATTTTGAATTCAACGAACTTACCATCAAGGAAAGAGAAAACAAAATAATTACCATTCATGACCTACAGAAGTGGACTTCCTGAATTGGGTTGCTTGAGGGTTGGAAAAGAGTTGAATATTTTGGAGGCGAGCACTATAAGGTACCTTGGAATAACTGTCGATAGACACCTGAAATGGAATGAACATGTTGATAATGTGGTGAATAAAATGAGGGGAATGTTACAGAAATTCAAATATTTGAAAAATGCTATAAAGAATATAAAATACCTCAATATTCTGTACAATTCCCTTGTGCAATCGCACATATCATATGGCATAGTGGGGTGGGGTGTATAATACAGTGCGCACCTAGAAAAGTTTAATATAACTGAAAAATGGTTTCTGAGAATAATACATGGAAAGGACATTCGCTAGCCTAGTGGCCTACTAAATCAGATGTCTGGCATCCTCAGTAGCCGTCAAATATTTGCTTTCAGGTTGATATGCAGTACTTACCTCAGCAAAATATCCATATCGCCTCTAGATCATCAATATGGAACAAGACAAAAAGATAAACAGCTACAAACATCAAGATGTGAGAAAAGAATTGGCCAACGTTCTTCATCTTATATGGCCCCTCGACTGTTTTCCTTGTTGCCTATAGAGCTGAAAAAAATGTGGGTGAAATGTGAAAGTGATACCTTTGAGGAAATTCTGAATTGAAACCTCTTGCAAACCTTTTAAAAGTCACTTTTGATATGATGAAACGTACCAAACTGATTTAAATGGAATTGTTTCTTACCTGATGTGACGGAAACTACCTGATGTGACATTTCTCAAACGAAACATATTACCAGCTATGACTGAGTAATAACCCGATTGTGTCTTTCAATTTTATTATTCTGTAGATGAAAATATGTTAGTGTATACTGTAAACCACACACAGAAAACTATTCTCTATAAAAAATTGATTTTCTCAGTGGATTCGAGAGTTTATTGTACTGCATTGAAAATATTTCTATGATTAAACTCAATATTATTATTATTATTTGAAAGGTTTCAGCAATATTACTAATTTTTCCGAACTTATTCATACTTTCGAAGTTAGTTGAGATGTTTTGTTGAAAGAACAAGCATAAAGACATAGTGAATTTTCGTTTCTTTAAATGCGTTCTAACATGTAAAAGTGCTATTTCATCACGTAACACACTATTGGATTATCTCGAGTTATGATCGATCAAGTTTGTTTTGTAGTTTGGTAAGTTAATCATTAGAGTGATGAAAGGTGTTGCTATTTTTTCATATCTTTTGATAATTGCTATGATAAATTGCATTGAAGTCGTTCTTCAAAAACAAGTTGGATATGGTGCGTAACCATAAAACCATCAATGTTTTCAATGCTTAACGAAAAAATACCTTTTTTCTTGTTAACACTTTTTCTATGAAAATTTCCCATGACGATAACATTTCTTAGTTTTATAGCAGTTTCTAGCCTCGCGTCTATATTTTCTTCTGTATATCGACCATCAATAAATACTTTTGATTTCAGAACAATTGTATTTCTTTCGAAACGTTTTGTGATTCCATGAGAAGTAAGACTTAACAGTGATACCTCAGAGCAGGTGTCTGGCCAGATATCTGTTGTAAACGCTATTTGATCTAATGATTTCATTTATTCAAGAATATTCACCTAAACCTTGCCCAATAAAATTTCGCAAATAAACGAAGTAAAGTATTGCCTCGTTTTTGAATTATACGTTGGGCATATTTGCTTGATCAATCTCACGAATCGGAAAGTCTTCCTGTGCTATTTCGCTTATTATTTCCCTCCACAGATTTGACGTTGATATTATCCCATTTTCTATTTTTTTTTAGACGAAGTCACTTGAAAATATCTGCTTAAGGTCGGTTTTGGTCCATGCTCGAGAAGAAGACGGTACACAATTAATCTTAGCAGCATCTCGCTTTTCATTTTACTCGTTTTTTCAATTATTCATATTCATGTTTATGTTTGGCTTCTGGGTTATTTCGCATAGCACTATTGGTTCTTACTTTATCCGAGTATTTTTATCACACAATTTGCATTTAACATTTTTGAGGAATTAGTCTAAACTTCGCTACCATGTGCTTCAATCTTGTTTATATATCACTCAAATTGTTTAAACAAAATTCAACACATACAATAACAATTAACTAACATAGAATAACTACGAATATTTTTGAATGACTTTCGAATGACTTATCTAGCAAACCTCATTTATTGATCTTGTATCGGTCAAATACAAAAAATCAAATCCTTATCAGATTTTTAGCGCGCTTTCTTGAAAGTTAACGAACGCATTCTCATTCGCAAATATTGAAATCCTCATATCCTGATTCGCGTTCGTTTTCGCGAATGCGACAATTCTAACATTCGTTTCATCACTAATATATACGTTTATATGAACAAAAATGAAAGTTACCCGTATAGCCCACAATTGATGCAGCCGTTTACACGTCTTCAGACCGTATTGGCTGTCTTTAGGACAGAGTAGATGGAAACGACCTTGAAGATGGAAAAATAAATAAGAGTATTGCTGTTCTCGGTTTGGAGGTTTCGTGATGAAGAAATAGTCTCCTCAAAAGCGTACATGTTGATGAAATCTTTTATAAATTAGTTTTTAATTTTGTCAATTTGGATCTGGATAGAAAGTACATTTTTACTACTTACTACAGAGTAATTATAGGACATCTGTCCTCTGCTCTTCTGATATTATTTTTATAAATAATAATAATGATTATAAATTCCTCAATCCGAACTATCCAAATGCGGAAGCCTGAGATGTTCACTACATTTCACTACTTTCTTCACAGGTGCCTTTTTTGTTTTTCCATCCCAAGATTCGTACACCTTCACGACTCATTTGAACTTACTCAATACTGGGACTCTTAATGGAAATGGAGAACGAACCTATCACTTTGAAGATTGAATATTAAGTGCGCTTCGAAAAATCATTGAACCCATTGAATGACAATACGATACAATTGTTTCATCTCTCTTGGAAATCAGTTATATTCAATCAATGAAGAATCGATGACTTTCAAAGCAGCATCAGGTCCCTTGTCTGAAAGAGGAGAGTGTTAGTTCCTGAAATAATTACGTGGGTTCTCTCTATCGAGAGAAGACAACATCAGTGAGAGTGCGTAGATGTTTAAAGACATTTCATTCAAACACTCCAGAGCTTTGTTTGTGATGTGTAAGAATGGTTGCATGGCTAATCGCTCCATATCACACCAACGCGGGCAAAATGATAACTAGGTTCGAGATTCACGAATCCCTTGTACTCAGTCAATGCTGAGACTCTCAATCGAAATATTTCAAAAAAACTCTTATGGAGCTGTCTACACAAATGTTGTCAACGGAAACGAACCTATCACAGTGAGTAC